>JAUMGZ010004908.1:0-10394 GCA_032359645.1 Pododesmus macrochisma | reverse complement strand
GTGGTTTTATTGACAATATTAATGAAATCATCAATATATTTATGTTATTGTTCAGGGACCAATCTGGCTTCATTTTGCTGCCGTTTATATTAATGGCACTTTCCCCTCGAGAAAAAGGTACAAAATTTCCCCTAGCCATCTTTAATTATTGCATAGCTTTATATTAAATATAAGGCATTCTGCAGCTGACTGGATCTTAATTAAGTAAGACATAAATGAGGACTAAAATATGCTTGTGTAACAGTTTCAGCATAAATACAAACTTATAATTATGTAACTAACGTTGGTTGATTGACAGGTTAAAATTGCCAATCAACTGGATTGCACGTCATGCTGGTAGCTATAGCCTGGTACTGCTTTCTTGGTGATTGTTTGCATATGGTGACTTATTAACTGTTACAATAAAGATGTGTTCACATGCAGTGTAAAAGTAGAGTTTGACGAGAATAATTATGATTAACTTACAAATGAAATGATAAAAACAGATTCAAAATATTTGAGTGAGGAGAAATGTGAATGTGACACGTGCACTGATACTGTTTCTTCAAAATGTTGTGTGTATATTGTCCAGGCAATTGAAGTAAGGAGTTACTTTGTGTTCCAACAACAGAATATCAAAATAAATTATAATAAATTAACTTTGCTGGTTTATTTTGAAACATTATATAGAGAAAAAAAAGGAACTTTAATTAAAATTTCTGATCAAGAAATAAGTAATGAAGTTTTAAAAAGGCTAATATTTAACAAGACACACTATTTCTAGATGAAGGTGATTGATATATATAATTAGTAAACCTAATTAGCTTAAAGGATAGATAAGCAAGAATAGAATATAATTACACATTCAATATGTATTAAATTTGTATAAATGATTTTTTAATCAATTCTTACTTTCTTTTTTATTTTTAATACATAATTTATGTAGGAAAAATATTCTTATTAAAGTTTCATGTTATAAAGTGAACAAATATTTAAGTTCTTAATTACCGGTAAGCAAAACATGCTTTTTCTAGATAACGGACAGATAAAGTTGCAAAGGAAAGTCTTAAGATACTGACTTTATTCTGAGAAATAACAGCTAGTATACATAAACATCTTACATTCACATACAAGACAGTCAGCTTTTGTTTTTCCCCCTAAGTAGGGAAAAAATTCCCCTTTTTACTGAAAGGACACTTTCCCTCAAAACCTAGATGAATCCCTGTTGTTTTACATGCATTCATTCTACTTTGATTCTAGCTACATGTATATAAGTATATATCCACAATATATCTGTTTATATAAATTATTGACGCTTTTTTCTTCACAGGTGACAATCTGCAATGTCCACCTCTGGACCGCCCTTTCAAGTCTAAGGTGCTGGCTCATTATCCAGAGTCTGTATCATGGAATCCATTTGACAAAGCTGCTGTGGGCATGGTATATTTATAGAATTTCTGAAGAATGTATAGTCTCAGAATTTCTTTGTATTAATCATGTTTATACCTTGATTTAGTAATTATAATGGTGTTTACTTTTATATATACATGTACTAACATACTTTTAATTGTATCAACAATCTTTTAAAAGATTATATATGTATAAATACAATACAATTTCATTATTAGTACAATTTTAATATAATTTGTACATGTCCATCAATTAAAAAATGTCCTCACTCCCTAAAACAGACATGTATTAAATCTATTAAATGTGTCATTATAATCAATATGCATGAACTTTGATCTAAATGTAAAAGGAGCCAAATATACATTGTATATATGAAGTTCATATAAACATTTACATTTTGTTATTGCATGTTCTTGAATTGATTTTACTGTTTGTTATTTCAGCTTTGTCAGCCCAGAGGATTGACCTTTCGAACCCTGAGAGATTCAAGAAAACCCAGATATCATTTCTTTCTCATAACAAAGGAAGATGGTTCCAAGATCTATGGTTCGGCTTTTACATTTTATGAAGAAGTCAGTGACAGTAAGATCTGCTCAGCAATGCAGACTCTGCAGCAAATGTTTTACGCTGATGTTGATATTTCTACGCCAGACAGCGGAAGTCCATCTCCTCCACATCACAGTCTACTAGTAGAGAAAGCCAATGTCCGTGTGTACGATGCAAACAAAGATAAACTTTTTGCTGCAAAAACTATTTGTTTAATAACACAGCTACCCTTGGTAAACAGTTGCAGGAATTACCTGCGACAGTTATACGAGATGATCAGCAAGCCATCAAAGGAACATCTGTCTCTGGAGTGTTACATACACAACATTCTGTATGAGGTGCCACTTCCACCTCCAGGTCGCAGCATGAAATTTTATGGGGTAGAAACTCCTATATTCTGTCAGAGACCAAGTAAGTCATTACAAAGACTTGCACTCCTTGTTTTCAAATGTAAAATAACCTGAATGTATAGTGCACAATTCAATATTCTTATATATAACATGCATTACATGACTAATTGTAATATTTAACTTATATTCTTACAAAATGAATGTACTTGTTTTTGAACTCTTTGTCTTGATAGTTACATTTTTACTTACAACTGTCTGGCAACAAAATTAGAATTGCTATATGTTGTATTCTAATTATAAGTAGCATGCCGTCTGTTTCGCAGAACCAATTGTTCATCTTTGATAACTAAATGCACATTCTATATGTTTATCTTTTAAACATTATTTACTAGACATGTTGAATGTCATAGTGTTGATATGTGATCTGCAAAAGCATCCATAAGCATTACATGCATTGAAGCATGCTTTCAGCATGAAAGACAGCATATAGGTTTTATCTAGATAACAAAAATATTAATGTATATATCATTGCATGAAGGAAGATATCTTATTTAATCCTAATTTTATCACTATACATGTACATATTTTGTGAAGGGATGTTTATATTTAGGTATAGAGGGTGCTAATATATGTATCTTCAACCAGCCAGTAATTTTGTTGTTTCAATTTAAATTGCATAAAAGCATTCCAAAAAATCTTTCGAAGGACATTTGATGTTATTCTTAAGAAAATTTGTTATATTAATATACAAACTTATATGAATAACAATTACTTAAAGTCCCATAAGAATTCCTTTTAATTTTTTTGGACACTTTTAGCTGTGCAATTTATAAATAAACGATCACGATCTATTCATTTAGACTTTCTGAATTGACCTATGACAAGATATATATGTACATGTATTGTTTAAACCTTACCTATTTAGTATGTATCTAACATTAAATGCAAGTGTCTTAATTAGTTTGTGCTGCATATTTAAATTATTATGTATTAAATCAAATATATTCTACTTGAATTTCAGTGGATTGGAGAGATATCAAAGGTTTGTGAACTATATGTGTTTAGGGCAGGTACTTTTTTTTTCAATGTTACAGTTAAATTGTGGGTTAATGGATGTTTTTTTTACTAGATATTTATATTATTATATCAGTCTTAGATGGCGCATATAATGATATTGTCACTGCTTGTTTGAACTTTGTCAACTTTATAGCCTTTTACATTAGAGGTGGTGTACACATACCAATTTTGTTCAAGGAAGAGCACCTACAGTTTCTCTCTGATCCATTTGTAAACTTTATGTAATTTTAAGTATATATTGAAGATGTGATTTTCCTATTTCCTAGAGTTTGAAGCCATTTCCTAATATGTAAAATTATTCAAATGTTCTCATTTTGTTGATGAGGCGTTTTAAGTTTCTGTAATCAAAGACATGCTTGGCTTTAAAAGAAATATTTAGGGGAAACCCTTGGTTTAATTTTTAAAATGAACAAACTATCAAGGCTATGGTTTTTCGTGACTTTTTGATAGGTGTACTTGTATGCACTTTAGGTAGTGTCCTTGTTTAAAATAATTTTTTTTTATATAATTAAGTATTAAGTTTAATATGCTATTTAGTTATTTCAGTTAATCGGTTTTTTTAGCTTACATGACACCCAATATTCCATATTATCTGCACTGCAGTAAATGCTTCTTTCTAGACCTCATTAACAATAAGCTGTAGGCTGCAAAAATAGTTACGCATATTGATGACATGCAATACATGATAATGACAACTCCAGGACATTATTCACTCTATTCAAGTGTTTGATATACTATAGAGATATATGATTTCTTGCTTGTAAATTCTGTTTATATTATGACCATAGCAGTTGCTCATCAATAAAAAGTGCACTTATCAGCCTGGTAAAATTAATTTTCCAAAGAATAAAAAAAAAAACCACCCAGATTTTGAAATATTTTCAATGTTTTTGATTATTAATTATATACTAACAAATGAAGTGAAATGCACCTGGTAATTGAATTTTTCTGTCAATATATTTATGTTGTTGGTAGCACATGTAGTTTTGTTAGATAACTGTGTGGTACAGGTGATTGTTGGAAAGGAAAGCATATATTTTTCACTGCTGAAAAATGATACACTTTACATAAGGATGTTCACTCACACTACACATCTCTAATATACATTAGCATACTATTAGCAGAGTCAATGGCATGCTTAAAAATTAGTTTTTGTCGTAATTATAAAAGCTTCCCTTGGTTTAAGTACTGTATATTAACAATAACGCTGAGAGGAATGTTTTATAATTATCAGAAAAAAATGCCCTTATAGACCCTTATCCTCTGATGGAGCATTTTTTTTTTTGCGAAAGTAAGAATGCACCTGCTCTGAAAGTAGTCCAGGGACATCAAATGTTTACCTTATCTGTCTGTCCATCCATGAAATTTCATGTGTGGTTTCTTTTTGAAGAGTATTGCATACAATATCAAAATTTGTCGTTTTGACTTTTTGTGACCTTGATTATTCATTTCCTACAGACATGAAAGTTATATTGATAAAGTGACAGTCTAGATCTGTACATTAATATATAAAGTAGGTCACTGTATATTTTTGGCTTTATTGATAGACTTCATGTTTGAAGGTACGTACCTTGTATAAAAGTTGAGTGGACATCTTTGAGTAATTGTCTGAAGTGTGCATACTGAACACCCAACAATGCTGATACTTGTACATGTATAAAGCTGGCTGCTTTTTTCTCTCACTGTTGGTAGATCATGTGTAGTTTCATATGTACACTGTACTTATCACTAATGGCTATCATTGTTTGTAACTAACTATGAAAGAGAATAGAAATTCTAAATTGTTAAGAGATTATTTCAGATACTCATACTATAGCTAGCAACAGCATAACTCAAATAACTTTTAAATGTAATATGGAATATTACATAATAAGATGAAAAAATTAAATATACATTTTTCTGTTTCAGTTGGTCTTATAGTGATTGAACAACTATCACCCTTAAACTAAAGTGATTAATTGTATTGTACCAGCCTATACATTAAATCTTTAAGAAATAAGATACTGAGAATCATTTAATATATTTAAAGAATTAATGATTGAAGTTAATTTAAGCTGCCCTGTAAATTGTTCATTTGAACATATTATAAAGTATTGCTTAATCTTTAAAATTTCATTTTCAAATATATTATTTTTATTGATTTAATTAATCTTCTTGATCAGTTAATGGAAGCTTAAGTATGCTGAATCTTTGGAAATATGACAAGGATAGATGCTTGCAATTTGTAATACGCATTTCTTCATTTTGTATGAATACTAACAGTTTGGTTTTGATATTATAAAGTGTAAATGGCCATATGGATGATCATATTCTTTTATATTTCTGATGAGTCTAACTCTTAAATGGTTTACTTATTTTTCAGTCATTTCATAAGTGCTCCTCATAAACATTCATAAATAATAGTTATATTTACATTATTTGTTTTTAATTTGTAGGTGTAAGTGAGCTGCCATTATTTGACTTCTCCCTTTTGGAACTTTTCCGATGTCTGGATATAAAGAATATTATACATTTGTTTACATGTGTTCTGTTAGAACATCAGATTTTGTTGTATTCATCTGGTAAGAAACTGCTTTGTATGCTGTGTTACTCATTTGATAACCTAATATCAAAAAGAAATTGTTTTGACTTTTGGTGACACATTTAAGATAACTCAAAGTCTGATGTCTTGTTGGACGTGTTAATTGCTTCCAACATTGCCACATTCAAGTATTAATGAAGTTTTATATAAAAAATTAACTAATTCTTGAACCAAACTTAAATTTGAGAATTTGTGTGCACATTAACTTTGCATAAGTTGGAGCTACGGGTAATCACTTACAGAAATCCAACTGTTTATTACAGACTGACGTTATGTTTATATTGGTTGTATCATTATTTCACAGATTACCAGAAGTTAGTGCTTGTAGCCGAGAGTATGAACAGCTTATTATTTCCATTTAGTTGGCAGCATGTTTATGTGCCAATTCTACCAGCTGCACTCATCCACTTTCTAGATGCTCCAGTGCCATTCATCATGGGTTTACACCATGGGCGAGAAAAACGTTCAGATCTCACACTGACAAGCGAGGTTTGAATTACCCCTTACTCTCATATCCATTGTATTGGGCATGTAAACAATTGATCTCTATATACTTAAGTGTAGTACACATGGCAAAGCTGAGTGATGTATTCAACTATTCAATAATCATGAACTATTTCATTTTATGTACAGTGTAGTGCATTTATACAATGTTTGAATAGAATCAATAAGTAATCTATACCAGTTAGTCCTCAAACAAAATTGTATTATCAATCTTTGTGCTGAAGTTTTGACATTAAGAAATATATATTATCAATAAAATTATGGTAAGACTTAAACAATACTCTGGTTTGACTATAACTGGCAAGTCTTGGCATCCTGATTTCAGTACAGTATGCTAAATATATAATTTCCTTTTAAATGCACCAAGTTCATGTGTAAATATACAAAGTTTCAAGTAAGTAAATGTAAAAAGTAATTTAAGAGAATTTTTTTATACATTATTTTTGTTTTAGTGTTATTCCATACAAACCAAAGCAAAGTTGTTTTAACTTTGATACATTCTTGTCATATATTTGCATGATAATATTCTCATATTTTTTTTTCGGTACAGGCCAGTATGTGCTTTGTTGATATTGATTCAAAAACTCTGGATGTGCCTGAAGATTTACCTAGATTTCCTCACATAAAAGAGTTGACTAGGGAATTGTCACAGATATATGAAGTCCATAGAAATAAGCTTAATAAAGAGAACACTGAAGTTAAGATTTCCAAGGTTCCCTCTAGTCCTAGAAGAAGTGTGGGTAGCAATAAAGAAGAGAGTTTAACATCAAATGACAGCTGGTCAAATCTGAATAAAATGGAAATTCTACAGCAGAGTGAAGCATTTGCTAAGATATCAGCACTTGCTAAGAAAACTGGTGTGTGGTCATCCATTGAAGAGTTCTCCGATGGTTCTGATAAGGATGCCAAGGATGCCAAAAATAAAGATCCGTCCTCTATGAGTCAGAAAGAGTTAGAAGAGTTACTGTTTAATAATACTGTGCGAGAAATCTTTCTTAATCACTTTTTACATATATTTAGTTCCTATGAGACTTTTGTGATACAGCCAACACAGGATATGGACTCGTGGCTGAATAGTCGTGAAAGTATGCAGAATTTTGACAAGTCTGCATTTCTGAATGATCAACCAGAGGGTTATCTCCCCTTCCTGTCGTCATTTACTGAAACGCAGATGTTTGCAACACTGATCGACAATAAGATTATGTCACATTGGGAAGATCAGGATCCAAATCTTCGTATTTTTGATAGTCGTCTTAAATTACTTAAAGAGAGACAAGGAGAAAATATAACTCATGTGTACTCACCCTGTTCTACTATTCTAGATTCAGGTAAAATCACACATAGTCTGTACATAAATGCCATATTTTATATCAAAGATTCTAATTGTTAATTTGGTAAATAGTTACTCTATGGTTTAATTTATTCTTTATAACAATTAAATACTTATAACCATCTAGGTATTTATTGCAATACCAATCGTACAAAACATAAGTTTTGCTTCATGAATTAACAAATACAAAGAAAATGTAATTTTTGTTCCACTGAAATAGTTAAAAGTAGTTCAATTACAAATATATAAGTTAACAAATGCATCATATTAGAAATGCATGTTTATTACAATTTTAAGTTTCTTTTACTGTCAATATTTTTTTTATAGAAACGATGCTACAGAAGAGAGTTATCTATATTGATCACGTTTCTCCAAAGCCTCACAGTCTGGAAACATTAACAGAAACAACCGTCATAAAACCAGGCTTCTTTCCAAAACTTCAATCAGAAGTGTTGAGCAAAGAGCCCTCCTCATCCAAGTAAGATTAAATTGTTGTTTATTGTGACAAGCCTTAAAATATTAGTTACCTCTGAAGTTATATAATCACAGAATATGGGCAAAGTTGTGTTAGATTATAACTAGCAACAATTAATGCTAAAATTCAAAAATTAACTATAACAAATACCTATAATTTCCAATGTTGTCAAACTTTTGATATGCTTATGTGGTTTTTATAGTGTATATTAAGATTATCATACATAGTTTAGTCAAATTAAATATACAACTTTTAACAAAGTGTAAATAAAAACAATATAGAGTATTTATGTGAGATATTGTTAATCAGAGATGGTTGCTAATATTGATTGCAAATATTTTTAAATGTGCATGGCATTGTCTCAGTTCATTAATGACTGTAGTTGTACAATTTTGCTTTTCAATTGCTAGAGGTAAAGCCAAGGAAAGTGCAAAATGGAGGAGAAAAGACAGATTGTTACAACATTCTGAACATATAAAGATGAATTCTGATCAACGAGAGGTATGTATAACATGGATTAATAGTATTAAGAAGTCATTATTCTGTAGAACTTTTCACTTCTGGGTTATGTTGCCATGAACACAATGTTGCACCCCTAGTTTTCATTGTCCAATATTTAAGTTATTTGCCTATATGTCTTTCACAATATTGACTTATACAGTGTTATATGCTTTAAAACAGGTTTTATTTAAGTAGTAGTGCATATATGATTTCACATGTAGAGAATGTTTTGAAGCAGACATGTTCACAGTTCATCTAGTTATAGCACAGTTAGGTGTAAATGATTACTTTGTTTGAAATTCTTATAAGCACAATAAGTCAAAATCTGTATGATACAATATTTCAACTTCATTTTAAACCAGTCTTCAACATAACTATACAAACTCTTGAATGGTACATGCAGAGCACACACATTTATCTCATGTCAGTCATGAGTTATGAGTTAAAGAAAGGAAAGATCAAATTGGTAGTTTTTATCTGGTTAGCCATTGACAGTGGCAAACAACAGCTGGTTGTCAAATAATATGTCGGTTTAAGATTGTTTATAAGGAAACTTTGTTAAAGTTGTGATGGAATAATAGATAAAATCATGAACAACAGACAAATTTATGTTGTACATTGTACATATATGGGTGATATCCTAAGTGATTGACCTAGATTTAGAGTTTAAAAACGTCTTGGGAGTTACCTGCCCTTTCTCTTTCATTTCCCAGAGATGCACTAAATTTAGAATTAATGTAAATCAATTATTCTTAACCCATGTGTCTGTGGTTAGGTTTTGTGTAATAATGTATATATACAATATAAACATTTTTTTAATGTAACTTTACTTGAAATTCACATTTACTATATTACCTGTGTACCACGTGCACATATATAATACTTGTTATATAACTTTTAATTGATTGCCCATTAAAGTAAAAGTCTATTTATGTTTGGTAAAATTTTATCAAATTACAAATGATGTGACTGCATTAAACAAACTTTGTAGAACAGGATTATGAAATGATTTATATTGTTTTTGGAGACTGAGTTAGCTCAAAGACATGCCAGAATCTGGCTTGTGAGTAAAACTTGAATGCTTCTGGTATTCTGTTCTTTATTATTTCAGTGTTACACAATTCACTTTTGTGCAATCTGTCATGTGATTTAAATGTTGTGTACTTTAGCTGTAACCTGTATTTTGTAAAGGTAGTTTTAATCCTTACTCGTAATATTCTAGTAAAACAGGTTACTTGACGGGATTTCTTTGTTGTTAAATACTACTAGTGAGTAGTCTAGTGTTGGTCATCTAACTTTAATGTCATTCAGTTAGTCATTGTAAATTGTAGATTAACCCAAATTAATGACACCAAATTAGGTTTAGATAAATTACCTTATACACTGAGAGAGAAAATAACAAGCCAATAAGAATTGCAGGTTCATGAAACAACTTTTATGAATTATGTGCTTTACTTGACTCAAGCAGTATTGATGTTGTTTGCTCATTCTTTTTAGTCCATCTGGACCAAAGGTCCAAGGTGGACTTTTCTCATACAAATCCCGTCCGTCGTCCGTCCGTCCATCCGTCCGTCGTCGTTAACTTTTAACATTTTCGACTTCTTCTCCTGAACCACTGGACCATTTTTATCCAAACTTGGT
>JAUMGZ010004907.1:0-20558 GCA_032359645.1 Pododesmus macrochisma | reverse complement strand
TTTCGTAATGACCGACGTTTATCTTGCCCGACGTACCAGCACTACCAGTATAATATTTAACACCACATTTAGCTTCCACTGCAAGAAAATAGATATAAGTTTTAAACAAAATTGAATATCTTCATTCACAATTACATGCAACGTTGTATGTAATACATTACAGGGTCGTATCCTGCGGAAAGTCGATGGGGGTGGTGGCGGGGAGAGGGGGTAATTTTGTTTCTACCGATTTACTGGGATTTGTTTAATATCGAAAAAAACTGACTATTTTGTGGTAGTCAGTTTTAAATTCCTTCATCAAGTCGTATAAAGTGTACACACCTCTGCATACGTACATAATTATAGTCAAACCTGTCTTTAACGACCTATCAAGGGAACCAAGAAAAGTGACCTTTATAGATAGTTGGCCTTTAAAAACAGGTTTAACTTATTTGAAATATGAAGAAAAGGAATCTTAATATCCTGGCCTTTAAAGACAGGTTGTTGTTAAAAAGAGTGGTCTTAAGGCAGGTTTGGCTGTACATGTATATAGTGAGTAGAACGTGCTTCTAATTATTAATTTACATGTAATTAGAATTAACAGAATATGTATCTTTCATTTGAATATTACAAGAATATACGAATACACATGTTATTTAAGAAATGATATTCTTTTTGTCGTTATTCATGCGTTATGACAAAAAATGGACGGTCGCAAATTGCATGACGGCGAAGCAATAACAACGGCACAAGTAGTGTCATTGAAAGGAAAACAATGCCAATTGTAAATATACTACGGTACACATACCTTGACACCTTTCTGTATTGCACGTTTCATAAGAGCGATCTTCGCCTTGACACCTCGCTCCAAATCCAGATGGCGGCGGACTATCGCAGCTTCTATATCTATAACGTAATCCACCGTCACAAAACTTGGTACATTGTCCCCATTCTGTCCAAGGACCCCATCCGCCATTAATGTCTGGAATGGGTACGACAGGAATGCAAGTTACATGCAAGTTAGAAAAGTATGAGCAACATGATTGTTCACATTACATTTTATTCTCTTAATGTGTGTTTGTTGTCGGTTTGTGCAGTACATTGTGTACGTCATTGACCAACATATCATTAGATGTTAATTTATTTACTCTTTAATAGCCATTGTGCCAATTATGCATGTATATGCAAATGATTCCTTTTCCTTGAACTGGAATTTTACTTTTTTGTGAATATTTAAATTTCGTTTAACCACAAGAGTTTGACACTATTTTCATTTCGGTAACCATAAACTTAGTTTGATTTGAAGAATGAAATGCAAAATGAAAGACAAGTTCAGTCAATTGCAAGCATAAGAAAGGGTCGTTATTGCCACATGTACTTTGGGTTAATGTGCATTAGCTCCAATATATATGCATTGAACCCGGTGTTTGTCACAGAGCTAATCATTTGTCACACATTAACCCCAAGTATCTGTAGTTATTGCATATGTTGTTTTCTATTCTCCTTTGAAGTTGAATTGCTAAACGTTATATAACAATGACGGGGCAGAACTTGATCTATACATATTAAATTGTGAATTGGTGCATAACGAGAAATGAATAATTTATAAAAGTACGTCGAGCGATGATTGTGTAGATGATCTATTATGTGACGTTCATTATATTCATACAATGCTTAAGTGCCATGCAGTTCAACCTTTTCTAGAGTTTTCCTTTTCAATTAGTTATTTTAAAAGATGTGTATGTACAACAACACCGTGATAAAAACATACGTTCCTACATTAACGATATCATTGTAAGTTGCTCCATTATTTGAATGTTGATTATATATGAAGTCTAGTTTGTTTTAACCAGAAGTCTCAGATGTATCACACGGATATGGTGGCTTATTTTGGCCAAACGTTTTCGTGCTGTCGTGTTGCCGAGTTTCAATTATCATCAGCGGGACAACAAAAATATAGGGCGACTTGATGACAGTACAACAAAACAATAGTGCAACAATATGACATCACGATAAATATGGTGACATCATGACGGAAAAATTATAGCTCTGCTTTGTACGTGCCATGTATTGTCAAACTGTTTTCTCGTCGTGGTGTTGCCCTGCCTTTCTGTGGTCTTAAGAGCATTCTGTGGTCTTTGCAATGTGACAACACGACAGCATGACAACGCAATTGGTCACAACCACGGAAGCCTTGTGACTAAAACATGAATATACACGCCTTTATGTGTCTTTGCAACGTGACAGCACGACAGCATGACAACGCAATAGGTCACAACCACGGTAGCCTTGTAACTAAAACATGAATACATCACGCCTCTATGTGGTATTCGCAACGTGACAAGAAGACAGCATGACAACGTAATTGGTCACAACTGCAGTAGCCTCGTAACTAAAACATTAACACACCGCGTGTAATTTAGTATGACTGTCATGGTGTCATGCTGTCGTACTGTCTTTCTGTTACATGTATTGTAGTTTGATATTGACCGAAGAGAGTAACTTTGACACGTGAATAAACTCACTATGGACTACACCTACTTTGGGGTAGGTCAGGAAGTCATTTTGTAGTCAAATAACCTTACTGTGCGCCTCTCAATAAAAAGTTTAAATAGACATTTCAATAGTATTAGGACATATTGACGGTCAACACTGGGTCACCAGAGGGTATTTTTTTTGAAAGCACTATCATAATGTAACTCGTTTTGGTTGTTAAACAAACCTACTAATAACAATCTAAAATCACACGAGTTGCAGGCAAATCTTGTCATTTTTATTTTTCAGTAAGTCAATTCTAACAACAGTTATTCATAAAAGGTTCAGTGCAAAGAATAGACGCGTCAATTTTTAAGTAGTTGTGAATGTAAATCAATGTGTAGAATATACCACTACAATATGTTACCTGACTAAGTGTACAGTTATATTATGTAATCGGCGTTGATTCCTACCTGTTTCAGGGTTGGTATAGCCTTATTAACCCTACCAACCTATTGAACTCTCTTCGGTCAATATCAAACCACAATATCCGGAAATTCTTGCTTATAAGTAATTATTGTTCCACCGCTTAGGTAGGGTAGATGCCTAGTTTCTCATCATGTCAACTCAATTTATATACATTGTGTGGCAACAACTACATATAGTAATGTTTTGTGTGAATAAAATGAATACATTCGGTACGGACTGATTTTTTTAAATTTACTTCCGCTTCCTTCCCTTTTCCTAGTCCTCTTAAGTCTTTCTCTTTCCGTCATCTCACGTTGTGTTTATGCTGTTTCCATAACCCTATGTCCCCTGATCGTTATTTAGAGGATTTGCATAATTGGGAGTATTTTGGGGGTCGTAATGACTGCCTTTATATTTAACACAATATCTTGAGCAAGCAGGGTTTTGAGTGCCTAAATGACATACACATAATGACTGCCCCTAAACTTAACACAATATCTTGAGCAAGCAGGGTTTGGAGTGCCTAAAGGACATACACATAATGACTGCCCCTATATTTAACACAATATCTTGAGTAAGAAGGGTTTGGAGTGCCTAAAGGACATACACATAATGACTGCCCCTAAACTTAACACAATATCTTAAGTTAGCAGGGTTTGGAGTGCCTAAAGGACATACACATAATGACTGCCCCTAAACTTAAAACAATATCTTGAGTAAGAAGGGTTTGGAGTGTCTCAAGGACATACACATAATGACTGCCCCTATATTTAACACAAGATCTTGAGTAAGAAGGGTTTGGAGTGTCTCAAGGACATGCACATATTGACTGCCCCTATATTTAACACAAGATCTTGAGTAAGAAGGGTTTGGAGTGCCTAAGGATACACATGATAGCAAACAACCGACGGTTACGCAACTGCATGAATATTTAACTTGTAGTATACTTTTTACTCCCCGTTTCAGCTTCCTTTCTGCCCCTTCTAGTTATTCCCAGTTGTTTTAGTTTTTTTCTCATTTGTATCGTATTATGACTAGGAATGTCACATTGCGTAACTAGCAATTAAACCCCACTTAAAACATACCCAGCTAAATATCCCTAATTTGAATTAACGCATGTGTCCTTTATGCCCCTGGTCTGTCACTATAACATGCAAACTTACAGTTATACACAGATCAAAGAATAAAACTAAGACATAAACTTTGAAGATTATAATTATTTGTTGTGATATAGACAATTGAACTAAGTGTGGGGTACTAATATTTATCTTCAACTTTATTTCAGTATTCTTTGCTATATTAATCTTGAAGTATCACTGATAATAGAAGGTGTTATAATCTATATTAATCTTGAAGTATCACTGATAATAGAAGGTGTTATAATCTATATTAATCTTGAAATATCACTAATAATAGAAAGTGGTGTTATCTATATTTTTCAGGGTCCACATCAAGTGATAAACAGTGGAGTAAAAGAAATGGATTTCATGAACCTTTCATGTCGGCCATTAATGACCACGCTTCCCAATTTAGTGATAAACAAATCTTTTTTGAACAATTATTTGAACTGTTTGATATTGATGGTAAGTTTAATATAATTATATATCATTTATATTGTGCATAATATTTGAGGACCGACCGACCGACCGACCGACCGACCGACCGACCGACCGACAGACAGACAGACAGACAGACAGACAGACAGGTTAATCACTTATAGGTACATAACTATTTTTCTTACTTTTAACTTCATGTATGTGTGTCAGTTTAACGTTAGCGTATATCTATTTGGTTTGTACTGGATTCTATTTTGCTCAACAAATAGATAAATTTTAAAAAATAATGTCATGTGTCATCAACTATGCGTTTAAATCAAAACTGGGAGGAATAGTTTCAACACAGAACACAACAAATTAAGCAGTAGGCATGAAACATTTCCCTTCTAGAAAACGTTAAGTTAAAAGATTTTGTAAAATTGTATCTGAATGTCCTTATGAATAAAAGGTAAAGGAAACCATTCCTGACCGAATGACCAGATCTAATTATGTAGAATTATGTTTATGAGCTGCAGTTGATTTGGCATTCAGACGAGCTTCTCCCTTACCGTACACTGCTGACGGCTGTGATGCAGTTGATTTGGCATTCAGAAGATCTCCTCCCTTACCGTACACTGCTGACAGCTGCGATGCAGTTGATTTGGCATTCAGAAGAGCTTCTCCCTTACCGTACATTGCTGACGGCTATGATGCAGTTGATTTGGCATTCAGAAGAGCTTCTCCATAACCGTACACTGCTGACGGTTGTGATGCAGTTGATTTAGCATTCAGAAGAGCTTCTCCCTTACCGTACATTGCTGACGGCTATGATGTAGTTGATTTGGCATTCAAAAGAGCTTCTCCCTTACCGTACACTGCTGACGGCTGTGATGCAGTTGATTTGGCTTCAGACGAGCTTCTCCCTTCCCGTACACTGCTGACGGCTGTGCTGCAGTTGATATGGCATTCAGACGAGCTTCTCCCTTACCGTACACTGCTGAAGGCTGTGATGCAGTTGATTTGGCATTCAGACGAGCTTCTCCCTTACCGTACACTGCTGACGGCTGTAATGCAATCGATTTGGCATTCAGAAGAGCTTCTCCCTTACCGTACATTGCTGACGGCTGTGATGCAGTTGATTTGGCATTCAGACGAGCTTTTTCCTAACCGTACACTGCTGACGGCTGTGCTGCAGCTGATATGGCATTCAGACCGAACTTCTCCCTTACCGTACATTGCTGACGGCTGTGATGCAGTTGATTTGGCATTCAGACGAGCTTCTCCCTAACCGTACATTGCTGACGGCCGTGCTGCAGCTGATTTGGCATTCAGAAGAGCTTTCACTAACCGTACACTGCTGACGGCTGTGATGCAGTTAATTTGGCATTCAGACGAGCTTCTCCCTTACCGTACACTGCTGATGGCTGTGATGCAGCTGATTTGGTATCCAGAAGAGCTTCTCCCTTTCCGTACAATGTTGACGGCTGTGATGCAGTTGATTTGGCATTCAGAAGAGCTTCTCTCTTACCGTACACTGCTGACGACTGTGATGCAGTTGATTTGGCATTCAGACGATTGTCTCTCTTACCGTACACTGCTGACAGCTGTGCTGCAGTTAATTTGGCATTCAGTCAAGCTTCTTCCTTACCGTACACTGCTGACGGCTGTGATGCAGTTGATTTGGCATTCAGAAGAGCTTCTCCCTTACCGTACATTGCTGACGGCTTTGATGCAGTTGATTTGGCATCCAGAAGAGCTTCTCCCTTACCGTACAATGCTGACGGCTGTGATACAGTTGATTTGGCATCCAGAAGAGCTTCTCCCTTACCGTACAATGCTGACGGCTGTGCTGCAGCTGATTTGGCATCCAGAAGAGCTTCTCCCTTACCGTACATTGCTGACGGCTGTGATGCAGTTGATTTGGCAATCAGACGAGTTTTTTCCCCTATCCGTACACTGCTGACGGCTGTGCTACAGCTGATTTGGCATTCTCCATTGACTATTCGTTGCGATATAGCTACATCTGGATACTCCTGGTTTTGATTTATCTAGGTCTTGTCTATTTTAAATTTATTTCCCCTTCGATTCAAAAATTGATTTTGAATCATGAGCGAGGTTCTCTCACACGTTTGGTGGGGACATTTTATCGAGGTTATTTATTGTTGGTCTATAGCCTTTGTTCTGTTGATTCTATTTCTTCTTGTTTCAGACCAGCTTTCTTTATGTCATACTTTGATGTCGGTTGTGCTGTAGCTAGACCTTGATACTCCGACCAGCTTTCTTTCTTGACCGTACACTGCTGACGGTTGTCTTGAAGTTAGATCTGGCGAGCTTATCTTACACAAATGATATTATACTATTTTAAAATGTATTTTAAGACGGCTTGTCTCATGTGGGAAATGGGAAGGTTAAGGCCTCATTAACCGGTTTAACCACACCGCCTGGTTTTGTGCTGGGTGACCGTTCTAAGTAAGTCCGTATGGATTATTAGTCTTGAGGATTGTTGTGATGTCAATTTAGTTCCTTTCATTTTTGTACTTAATTGGTTGATGCAGCTATTGTTTGTTTGTCAACGTCTCTCGTTTTGTTGATTCCACTCATCCTGTTTTATATAGACAATATGTCTCGGTACATTAGTTTGATTGAAACAAGTTTGTGTCCAATATTTCAACATTCAATTGTCTAAATTTATTTATTAAAAATCCTCTTTTTTCTTTTTCAGCTGATGGATGCATCGATCGGACAGAATTTGAACTCATTTTGGAAATCCTAGTAATATTTTAGCAGCGATATGGACACAAATAGCAAAACTATTAAAATTCCTTAAACTCGGACGGATAAGTCTTGATTCTTAAGAAGCTATATTTTACAAGACTTAAGACGAAGCATCGGGTAGCTGAGCTCCTGGGAGAGATCTAAAGCTTTACTGTTCACGGCTATCGGGAGACGCTGTACGCAGGCATATAACCAAAGATCAGTTTAACTTACTGGTGTTTGTTTCTCGGCCCATGCCCACAGTCTTGCTTTGGGTGTGAAAGAAACTGTTTTTACTTTTAACGTCTTGGTAGACATATATTAAAAGGATAAAGCTTAAGTGAAAATATGCCTTAGATTCAAAATGATATGGCGCACGGTACAGTGTATCACTATTTATAGGTCAGCTATATATATTAAAGGGTTGCATTTCTTATGGTTGGTATTATTGTCCCTCACAAACACATTTATATAGAAGAAGTCAAACATAATAGACGTATTTATAATAGAATATATAACCGGTATAGTGCGTTACTATTTCATAACAGGTACAAAAATAATTTACGCATCGCCACTATCATCACAATGTTAACATCCTGCCAAAATGTACTTAATACTTATCGTTACGCTGACAATAAATTTTATTTTGTATTCATCTATTTATAATTTTCTAATAAATATTGGTACTACATTCTATACATAACGATATTAACACTGATTCACTGCCACTGATGTATCATTTAACGCTCACACCCTGCATATAAATCTAAACTTAAGATTAGTTTTGCTAGCTATCTTTCAGTTAACTTCATATTGGTCCCGAATCGTAGAATATATTTTACTTCATAATTGATTGTTAAGTGAGCACCAGTATCTTACGACGGTTACAACACACAAAACTAAATTCGTTGTTAAACCGATTGAATTGCAATAACAGTTTAAAGAAAAATTATACTGAAGTTTGCGGTGCCTAAAATGCACCATTTCGGGATAGGTAATATAACGTTTTCCAAAACATTTTGAACACGAGTTAATATTTTCAATTTATTTTTCAACTCTCGAAATTTGTACTATGAAAAAGATTAAAACAGTATTTATGTAGTTTCTGGCATAATTGGTTACTTATTTTTATATAGAAATAGAACACTGGACCACTGTTCTTTACAAAGCCAAAAGTAAATATCGAACCCCAAAATAAAAAAAAACATGAAACTATTCGAATAAAATGCATTTGTAATATAAACAATATAAAACATTTACACGAAAACATAAATCGTCTTAAAAAGACACAAAGCAGGTACTCTAACCTTGCATGTAGGAATCCATTAAATATACAGCATGGCATATGGCAACTGTCAATAAAATCTATATTTTTATAATTTTTTGTTTGCATGAAATATTTTTTGAGTAGGAATATGTTTACTAAAGATTATCAGTCGATCTTAGGAACATTATTTTTGAAATTAATACTAATAACAAATTAAAATAGAAATAACGAGTGCATCGTACAAAGGGACTTGATACATTAACAATTTATTGCTTATAAAGGTTATTGACTGAACATCGCGTGTTATGCTATGAACAAACATAAACTTAAATATGGCATCAAACAGAAAAGCTACAATGCATTTAAATGATCAACAACGTTCCACTGACTAGCACGAGTTAAGAGTTGCAAAAAAGAAAAAAAGAAACGGTATTTACTTTTTGGATGAATTGGTGCTGTGATAGGCAGGTAAAAAAGATTTATAGATTTTGAACCCATTGTTTTGATGATGCTTCTTATTGATTTGAAATTGAATTATTGTATCTGTTGTATATATTAAAGAAGTATTAAACATGATGAGTGGAATTCTGAAACCAAAAGTATCACACCAAGTCACTTTTGGAAGATGTACAATCACCGTTCGTTCCCTTGTTTTAACTTACTGTTCCTGTAAAAGATACATGTTCGCTTTTATGGAATGATTTGTTGATCAACATTTAAATAGATTTCTGAGGAAACTTTGTAAGGGCCAGTGCAATACAAAGCAGAAAATGTGCGAAAGTATCTTCATTTTTATAGTGCATGTCCAGGCCTATCGTCTGTGATTATATGCAGGATGACTGCTTCAAATATTATATCTTAATATATAGAAATATGTTGATATGTTATTTATTGGACTTTTGACCATGAATTTACAGCAAAGTGCTTCGATTTTACTGCATCTTCCAGGAAAAAATACCAAGGAAAAGCTACTCTATACATTCCTTTACTCGGCATTAGTTTGTGTGGAACGTGAAATAACCACGTTATCCAACAATCAAAGGGTAAAACGTAAAACATGAGCACTTTGTTGTAAACGCCATATCATTGAAGATTTTAACTAAATGTTGAAATAAAAATAAAAGAACTATTTTAATGTTAACACTTTCTGTTGTGCTTTGTTTACCATTGATGAACAGAAAACAAGAAAGACCAAATGTTTACGTTCTCTTTTTACTGTGGAAAGGGTTGTCATATACCGAAATAACACGGAAACGCGGCGGATGACACATGTATAGCAGGAAACGCTTACCATATTACGAGTAACTGGTTTCGTCCTAACGTTTTATTTAACTAGAAGTTCGTGATGTTTCCTGCTTTAGTTAATAATTGTATTTTTGTTCTTTTTGTGTGCGTCCCTAGTTTTCCTTTTATTTGCCCATGTCCAAGGACTTACGGCTTTTGAATATCGTCTTAGTATTTCGTATATACTACTTTCTTTTGTATTATCTCCGTTCGCATTTTTAACTACTCACCCTGCCATTGGTGTTTCACCAGCTAATAACGATCTTACAGTGGTTTTCATAGACGAAGTTGATAAACAGAAGTTTTTTCTTCCTTAATGTTATGTTCTCCCCATTTCTTTTTGTTGGCTTCTTCCCGTTTTCTACGGACAGTACAGAGCTAAACTTCAATTATCATATAAAGGTATCGTGACTGGAAGAGAAACAGTTTAGCAAACAAAGAGAGGACGGAAGTTGTTCACGTTCAAACAGAGAGGATATCGTCCATAGAATGAGTAGAAAACATAAAAATGAACACTGTAAAACACGATAGCATAAATAATTTCTAGATGAACAAAAAAAAGAAGAAAGTGCAAAATACACAAAATTGCAAAACTGATAAAAATACAAAAAGACAATCGAGAAGGCATTTGAAATCAACTATTACCGCTAGTAAATTAAACTTGATCAAAATGCACTGATTAAGGATGGTCATCAAGAACAGTGCGCAAAACTACCATGTGCATTTTACTACCCATTGCCTGAGGGAATAACACCCTACCGCGCCTCATATCACCACATACGTTTATTGATACCCAACTCTCTATATAAATTTAGGAAAACAAGTTTGATTAATTCCAAGTAGAAAACGTCCACCTAGATAAACAGGCCTATCGGTAAAAAAAAATTCCATTTGAATACTTTTGACCCAAGGGTCACTCCTTGAACAAACTTGGTTCTCCATGCCCGTAAGTTATTCAATACCAATGCATTAAGCTTTAGGCCATCTAGTTTACTAGAAGAAGAATTTTGAATTTTCCCCCATTTGGGCCCCAAAGTTGGCACCCCCTGGTGGCCGATCCCCTTTTTTAACAAATCTGAACCCATTTCCCCTAGGGATACTTTCTACCAAGTGTGGATGAAATTGGTCAGGTAGTTTTGGAGCAGAAGTAGAAAATGTCAAAGGTTAACATGTTTGCAAAAGTGTTGGACTTTGACCTCAAAACACGTAACCTATTTTGACCCTAGTGTCACGCCTTGAACAAACTTGGTTATCCATGCCCTAAAGTTACTATATACCAAAGCATTAAATGCCTTCTAATTTATTAGAAGAAGATAATTGAAGTTTT
The DNA here is from genome assembly GCA_032359645.1 of Pododesmus macrochisma. Lineage (NCBI taxonomy): Eukaryota > Metazoa > Mollusca > Bivalvia > Pectinida > Anomiidae > Pododesmus > Pododesmus macrochisma. Next base: position 9,469 of record JAUMGZ010004907.1, on the reverse strand, counting down.
GTCAAATTTCTAGTTTATAAGAAGAAGATTTTTGAAGTTTTGTCAAAATTCCCCGCCCCTTTTGGCCGCCTAGTGGTGTCCTTGGGGGTCGAGACCCTTTATTTGAACAAATTTTAATCCTCTTTACCTAGTGATACTCCCTTCCAAGTTTGAATAAAATTGGTCCAGTGGTTTTAGAGAAGAAGACGATAATGTGAAAAGTTTACGACGACGGACGGGATTATTATAAGAAAAATCCACCTAAAACTTGAAGCAATATAACCTATAAAACTGTTCAAATGAAAACAAAACTAGACAAAATAAATCTTATACATTCTCCATTTTGCTGATTTAGTGTCGTTCGTGATGTCTATATGCATATGTTTCCACATTCCTATAGAGAATCTTAATTCACTTTAAAAAATTTAACACATTTTGCTCATACATGATTTAAATGTCGTAATATTTTCCGTTTCATTCATGTTAATGTCTGGATCTAGGAATGCATTTGACAAAAATTGCGTATTGTCGATAACTTGAAATTGAGAAATTATTAGAATATTTTAATAAAATCAAAACTTACTATATTTAGTGCCAAAACGCTACAAACAACTTGCAAATGATACTTTGTATGAGAAAACGTCGAATTTCACTTTCGTGCGTTAGGATCATGTATTATTAAAACAAACCGTCTCGAATTTATTTTAGTTTTTGTTTAAAATCTATATTTATCTTGATTATTACCCTTCCTTAATATTAACATTGACTTTTGTAAATATGGATACGTTTTACTTGTTTAAATTTTAATGGACAATTTTTGGGGAAGTGTATTGTTGAGATGATTTACAGTGCTACGAAAAGTATTTATTCAATTTTTAAATGTGTGTCCATACGTCTTGTCTCAAGAGGGAAAGATGAGGCCTCATTAACCGGATTAACCACAAAGTCTGGTTTCGTGCTGGGTGACCGTCCTAAGTCGGTCCACATTGATAAAAAAAAACAGGATGAGTGAAATCAACAGCACGAGAGACATTGACAACAAACAATAACTGCATCAAACAATTAAGCACCGGGATGTAAGGAAATAAATTGACATCACAATAATCCTCAAGACTAGTAATCCACGAGGACAGGCACGAAACCAGGCTGTGTGGTTAAACCTGTTAATGAGGCGTCAACCTTTCCACTTCCCGCATGAGACTAAAAGTCTTAATTAAGTATAGACTTACATTTCAAAATTCAATAAAAAAAACACTCTATGGCGCTGTAAATCATCTCAACAACCTACCTTCCACATCAATTGTTACTTTTTAGTGTTATGTAAACAGCAAGGTCTACTTTGGTGATTATTTAGACGGTTTTGAAATTTTATCGAATTTCCCTTTTTGAATCCCCCCAATGACGTCTCCTTGGGACCGAGCCGAAACCCTTGAACAACCTTTTTTCCCAGAGGAATTTTCTACAAAGTTTTGTTGTAATTAGTCTGGTTTTGTTTTAGACATGAAAAGTGAAAAACATACTTGTTATAGGGTTAGTATTTCCTAATTTGACCTGAGGGTCACATTTCGAACAAACTTGATTATCCACAAGTTAAACATATGTACAAAATAAGCATTAGACCTTCTGGTTTCTTAAATGCTCGAAAGTTTGTCATTTTCGTCACGTTTTTCAACATCTTCCTATTGTATATTAAAAACTTTCTTTATTGAAAAATGCGTATTATGTATCAAAATGTTCGCTTTGCAATTAAAATAAAGCATGACAAATGACAATCACGAAATCTTATCCAGACTAATGGTTAACGTAACAGACAGCATGTTGTTGTATCATGGCAGACAATGGTGGGTGACAAATGATTGACTATCTAGTTGATATTCCTAGTGACATTCTCACAAGTGGGTTCGTCTTGCACTAGTTCTCTCCAACGCATATAAAATGTAATTAGCAAAGCCTGGGAAAAGGCACATTGGCATCCCATAGGAACCACTCTAATTTACTTCCATAACATTTGAAAGATTCCGACGATTATTCTATTCAAAATACCATATATTTTGAATAAGGTTAATTGAAATGAGCTTTATTGGTTTTCCATGGAGAAATCAGCACTTAGAAAATATGACCGTCGAAATATTTTTACCGTATGACATATGGCGAGATGTATACTTAGATCAAGGTGCTTTCTTGGATCTCATTATTACCATTTTATTCCAATTTCTTTATTCAAAAGCCTTTTTAAATAAGCTTCCGGTAATATGTACAAAACAAACTTCATTCCCAATGTCCCTTCAATGTCCGTAAATATCTGCATTGTGAAAGGAAAAATTGTATTCTAGGAGATTGCTGAATATGATCATCTGTTGATTACTGACATTTATATATCATGGCTTATATAACCTGCCGTACAAATTCTAATGACGCCTGGCAAAACCGTGAATTAATAAACATACACGTTATCCCCGAACTTAAATCGTCCTTCCGGCCACATGTAAACGAGTTCGATATCAAACGATATATTCAGTTTTCCGAATTTGTTTTAATTTTAATTTGGTATGTTTGTTTCTTTTCAGGAAAGGTTGGACTTAATTAATGTGTTGTGTATAGGTCAGAGATGAAATCCTATGCTACTATAGTTGTTTCCTTTTAGTAAATTGAGGGTCTTATTGATTTTTGTGTTAAAAAGACAAGTGTCAAGGTAGTCATAACAGAATGCATGGAATCAACAGAATGAGAGATTTTGACAAACCAACAATAGCCGCATAAAAATTCAGCACCAGAATAAAAGGACATGAATTGATAACACAACACTCACCAAGACTAGTTCTCCATGCGGACCAACTTAGGACGGTCACCTATCACGAAACCAGGCGGTGTGGTTAAACCGGTAATGAGGCATCGACCCCCCACTCACTGCATGAGACAAGACGTCTTAGGCATAGACATACACGTAACAATTTAATCAATACTTTTCATAGCACTTTCAAACATAAAAATAGATATATGTTCGTTAGCTCGTTTCTACACATTATTTTCGATTTTTATCGTTAAACTAAAGCCAAACTTTGTATATTGAGTTCCTTTAAGAGAAGGAAGAACATTTTAGATTTGGGGATTTTTAGGCAATTGCGCAAGGCCACTGTTACTCAAAATAGAAATATCTACTGGAGTTTATTCCTTTAAGATGTATTCAGTTCTTTAGTTGGATTTAAGGTCAATTTAACATATTGGCTCCTTTTTAAGAAAGGCAGAATCTTTTTGATTGGGGGGCCCATGGGTCAATGGTTGAGGTATTCAAAAGACATAAGTCCATGAATATTAGCAAAACCAAAGAAAACGGGGACGCAAACAGAAAAAAAACCATAATTATATTATAAACACTTGTGTCCCCTTTGGACGTATTTTTGAGGCCTTTTTGGGCGTGATTGTGAGTGAGAAAGTGCTTTAAGTATACAATGTTAGAAATCTTTAAGCACGTGTCTACTAACGAAACAATACATACGGCAAATAGATCTATATGTATAAATTGAAACAAGTATTCTGTTAAAAAAACCTCTTAATTGATTTTTACCTTATATACTTCAAACGCGTGGATCAAATTGTACGTAATCTTAAAATTTCAATTCACACATTTACTTGTACCTTGACTTTCTATATAGCCAAATCTTGATTGAGTACATTTAATTCATGCTTTAATGTGGACCTGTCTTGAATTATAATTTTTAATAGACAATATATTTACAGGCAGGTTGTTGGCAAACCCATGGGAACGAATTGTGCCCCACTTGTAGCAGACCTCTTCTTGTATTGTTACGAAAGAGATTTTATGATTAAGCTACAAAAGGCGAACAAAACTGACTTGATTAATAGTTTAATAGAACCACCAGATACAAGTATCTTGATGATATACTGAATTTTGATAACCCCGATTTTTCTAAATATATCAAAGGTATATATCCAAAAGAATTAAATCTTATCAAGGCTACCCAATATGATAATTCTTCTACGTTTTTGACCTTAGACATCAAACGTATTAATAAAACAGCTCATACTGAAATCTACGAAAAAAAAGAGATTATTATGGATTCCATATTGTGAATTACCCATGGCTTGATGGAGATATTCCATGACTTCCATCATACGGCATTTATATTTCTCAACTACTTCGCTATGCCCGAGCTTGTTCAGATGTCAATGAATTTCATTCTCGTAATATTGACCTTACCACCAAGCTTATTTAACAGGGGTATCGATATCATAAACTACGTAAAACATTTGGCAAGTTGTATAGAAGATATCCGGAGATTCTTTTGGAATATGGTCAAATTAGTATTTAGTATTTCATAGTATGTAACTAGAGGCATTTTTCAACCCTCTTAAAATGGAGATCTTGTTTGCAAACTGAGGAGGATTCAAAACAACCCTGACATATCTTCTGTTGCTACTAAAATTTAAGAAAATACCTTAAACGTAGCTTTGATCCTCTTACAGTGAGACGCACTACATGCCTAGTATTTGGTCCATTTACCGCCTCTTGCTGACATAGACTTTGTCATTGCACACCTTCTAACAATATTACTGGGACTCCAGTTGATAGCTCCATATATCAATAAGGCTGGGTACAGATATCTGTCCTTCTGGTTGTTAGTTGGACTTTGCGTTGTTTATTTTTTCTGAGCTCATACTGCTGTAATAGCAATTACTTAAGCCAATGTAGTAATTTCCCCCGACACATATCTGGGTGAGTGATTACGCTTCTACGGTCCTCTTCCCAAAAACCATTTTTTTTTTTTAAATATATATATATATATATAGTTTAAGTTGGCTTGGATGTTGCTGCTGTTGCGAGCACACTGATTGTTCACCAATGTCACTATTCATATACTTAACTATATGTGGAATCTATGAATCTACCATTCATTAGCCACTGTTTATGCTACTTAGATATGTCCAATTTTCGTGTTTCCAATTGTTTTTTGTAAATATGTATACACGTTTTACTTCTTCAGAATATTGTGGACAATTGATGTGGGCGGTTGGTTGTTGAGATGCTTCATAAGGCCACGAAGAATATTTTTTTTTTTTTAAATGTATATCTATACTTAAAACTTCTAGTCTCATGCGGGAAGTGGGAAGATTCAGCTTTATTTAAGATCCAAATATCAATATCCTACTGAACTTTATCCTTTGATAAAACCACAAGAAAGACAATTTATTCTCCCATATCACGCTATGTAAGATAGAGTTTGCCTAAGAAAGAAAGTCATGTAAGAAAAATCTTTCTCGCCTGTCGTACAGGCTGATCTCAAGAAACACCGGTGCTGAACCAGCTTGTCTTACACCCCCCCCCCCCCGAGATCGATTGCATGCAATGATTCCCGCAACATCTTTCGAACTACTTTCTAAAATTGTATTCGGAATGCATTTGGAGTTATCTTGAAATGTATGAAAAGACTTGCTACATTGAGTTCCGACTAACATTAGGAAGGGACATAAGTAGTGTTTGTTTACGAAACACGCTTTTGCTTTTGCTTTTCATCTCTTCTGTTTTTGCAAAGATTGCAACGTAAACAAGTGAGAAAGATAATCAAACACCGGCGACTGGTGGAAATTGAAATATTCGAACCCTCGTGTTAAATTTTATCTAAATCTGGCCCTCGGTAAACCTCGGGCCCGATAAGAAAAATTCAACACTCTGGTTGGAATATTTCGATCTCAACCATACACTGGTGTTAGCTTGTCTTTATCTTACATACCCACGTGATTTGGGAAATAACCAATCACTTCTTACATGTAATTGTGACGTAGTAAATGCAGCATAAACATGGCGCGAATGTACATTTCTCAAATTTCAATCCCTTCAAATTTATGTAAATCGATGCAAAACACAGATAATATGGGAGAAACATAATCTTTCATAGATAGGGATATTCCACCCTCGGCTGTTACAAATTAAACTAAAACGCTCGGCAATCCTCGGGTTTTACCACTTTGTAACCCCCTCGGGTTGAATATATCTATCTTACACACACATATATGAAAGAGTCTTATATTACTTATATTTACTGTCCCAGCTTTATATTTTTACGTATAATTTTTTTGATACATTAGGATACTCACGGTGGTCAAATTGAACAGTATCGTTTGGTTTCGGTAGACTTTTGAAGCAGCCGCCATGTGATGTTTCTAATTCCCGCGAATTTACCCGTCAACAAGTAATTAAACAAAAGAGTTCCACTGGATATCTTTTATTTTTAATTTGTTCACATAAAATATAATAATCAACATAACTTATATCGTTACTGTAAAAATAACAACATAAAATATTATCAATAGTTTGCATTTTAACGCATGTCTATGCATTTTTCAAACAAACGTTACGCGGAAGAATATCAAAACTAGAGTGGTGACGCGGTATCGTTGTACTACTGCGCGCCGCTCCAATTCTCGCGTGCTCCACTGAACTTATTGAAAAATAGAGTTCAGTGGGTATCGGTAGAAATGCATAGGTTATACTTTAAAATCACCACAGACTGTAAATATATTTACATAAGGATGCAGGCCAATAGTTTATGTGTGAAATGAGTGATGGATGCGAAAGATGCAAGTTTTGTATAACTGAAGTGAGAAACGAATGAAGTATGAGAAAATATGTTAGTTTTATAAATGAATCATTTATAATGTAAGATCTGTGTAAAGGGTAATGAAAGAATAACTAAAAATGATATATTGTATCTTTTTTCTTTTGTATATATGTGAACAGTATAAACAAAAAAAGTATTGAAATGAAAATGTAATGATAACGTCTAATAAAAAAAAAGATGCGGGTAAAGCTCAATGATTACTCCCAGTAATAGTAGTGTGTCTGCTTGGTAAATACACCATACGCTCAATGATTACTCCCAGTAATAGTATTGTGCCTGCTTTATATTGGCTGTGGGATGGGTTTAACGTGGAATAAAGATCACCACAGTAAGTAAGTATGGGCAGGTAATTAAAAGTTTCTCAGTGATTCTAAAGTCGCATACCTAATTTATACGAACTGAAAAGTAAAAGTAAGTTACAAAATGTGTTCATAGTCTTGTGACGATAATCTCCATAATATTACTTAGAACGATAGGAATGTTTTGGTTTCTGTATGCATGTATAGGTAGCGTTGCATCATTCTTTATTTTTGTATGAGTCGGCTGACGCTTAAGTTAATGTTTGAGCTATCGACATCGGCGCATATAAGTTTAAATGTACATTGTAGTACAATTTCACCATGTTTTCTTCAGCTGTTACAAAATGTTAAACCATTAGAAATCACACGAACCCTGTCAAGGACAGAAACCTTCTAATGATGCCATGCAATATGACATTTCAAATCAACATTTTATGTTCACCATTTACAAGTCATTCAAGTTTATCTATAATGCTGCCTTCAGTTTTACTTAGAACGGTGCATATATCATAACTCCAGGCAAATATTCGCGATAAATCAGTGATGAAAAATGACGCCGATCTTTATAAACAGTAAACAATATAATTCTTTGTGGCAAAACTAGATAAAAGTTGATAATTTATGATAGCTTTCAGCACGGATTTATTTTTTATCTGTTGTGAAATTTTCCAACAAAACCTACACGGCTAAAGAACATATGTTACACAGTGTTATAGTAAACATTGACTCGAGTTTGCACTTATCACTTACAACACCATGGCAGATACAACAACCTTAATATCTAAAAGATGCCACTAAGAAAATAGCAGAGGAATCGACAAAAGACGAACTATATATAAAGACAGGAACCAGTACATTAAAAATCTAATGACAAACACTTATGAGAATATATATGACACAATTTTCCTATACCATAGTGGTTTTGCTTAAAAAAAAGTAAGAAACAACGTTTCATTTCGGTACACTTAGAATCATAAGGTCTCAAATGCTGTGAAAAAGGCTAATTTTACAAGGAAAGAAACAATCAAAGGCAGAACACATACAAGCGAAATAACGAAACGAACGCACGGCACAATAACGAAACGAACGCACAGCAAACCATGATAACGAAATGAACGCACGGAAAATAACAAAAAGAACATTCGGCAAAATAACGAAAAAAAAAAACGCTCGGGATATTTATAAATTGTCAATATCGTTGTTGAATATATTGAACATTGCTTTAAAGACTAGTTTAGGTTTATAATTCCTTTATAGTATTCAATTAGTTTTCCCAAATATATATTTCATTTTTATTTTCCTACTGTTATTATTACTTTGCATGGATGTTCACCCTTACCCCGGACCTGAGTCTTCACCGAATTCGTTTTAAAATGTCAATTCTTCACTTAAATATTCGTAGTTTAAGAAATAAATTGTCTGTCTTGGAAGATATTGCCGCTGACTATAACATAATATGTGTTTCAGAAACTCAATCAATGATAGCGTTGATAGCTCTGATTTGCAACTAGAGGGGTATACTTTACATAGAAAAGATAGAGCTTTTGGTCATGGGGGTGTGGTTGCTGCATTTGTATCGAATGATTTATTAACCTATCGACGTAATGATCTAGAAACTCTCTCCTGTGAATCCATATGGCTTGAACTTATGTTCCTGAATAAAATATCGTATCTGATCTGTATTATCTATAGAACACCCGATTACGTTAATCCATTTTGGGATAACTTTAATTATTCTATTGACAAAGCTCTTAATGAAAACCAACGTGTTGTTGTAACTGGTAATTTAAACGTTGATGTGTTAGTTGAAACTTCGCATATTTAAACAACTTGATGGATACTTACCAGCTGTTGAATGTGATATCAGGACCTACACGTACTTGTAGGACACGTTCTTCTTTACTTGATCCAGTAATTGTTAGTGACCAGTGTAATGTTGATTTTTCAGATATAATAGAAATTTCACGTGATATATCAGATCATGATGCCACACTTGTAAATATTACAGTGCCCTTAATAGTTAATAAACCGTATAAAAGAACAGTTTGGTGTTATAAGAGAGCTGATTATTGTAAGTTTAATAATTTAATAGATAACACTGACTGGAATTCAATATTTGAAAATTCAGAAAATGTAGATGAAATGTGTAAAGTTTTTACAAACAAATATATAGATATTGCTCGTGATTGTATTCCAACCAAGTTAGTTACTGTTCGCCCAAATGACAAACCATGGTTTACAAACGATCTTAGGTTAGAAATACGTAAACGTGATAGACTTCATAAACAATTTAAACGTAATCGCTCTGCCTGTACTCTTTATAAATATAAGTGTCAACGGAATCGTGTTAATAACTTAAAGCGACGTGCTCGTGAAACTTTCTATGCCGATATAAATGGTCTTTTAGACCATTTTATAGCATCTGATCACACCTCATTTTGGAAAATGATACGTAGACTTATGAAAGGCACAAATGTATCCTCTTCTGTTCCCCCGCTTATTGACCCGGTAACAAATGATATTGTCATTAGTGATGAAGGGAAAGCTAATGTT
>JAUMGZ010004896.1:0-10394 GCA_032359645.1 Pododesmus macrochisma | reverse complement strand
CGTTTTCTTATTGTTTGCCAATGTCCATGGACTTACGGCCTAGAATATCGTCTTGGTTTTTCGATTTACTTACTCTACCTGGGATCAATATAAGATCCCAGCCTCTACACTTATGTACCATAATAATTAGCTGTATTTGTTACCTTATTTACACTTTTATTGTTTTGATAATTTGATTTCACATATATGTAGGTGAACAAATTATTACACTAATTAAATAAAAATAACAACAACAACACTAACAAAAACATCATAAAAACAACTACACTAAAGCACAATACACAATTTTAAGTGAAAAAGGTTTGTTATAGACATTTCTCAGATGTTTCAACCTTCTTCGAGAATGGAAAGACCGTTACGATATCGTTTCACTTAAGTTCCTCCTGGACTTACCTGTACATTTTTGTAAGTAATCTTATTAAATCAAAAATCATTTTTTATACTTAAGCGCCAAAGTCTGGTTCCTTTACAATAAACTTAACAAAAAACTTAATATCTCACCTCAATTAAAAAAAAAACTTTTGTTCCAGTAACATGCAAAAAGAGTATATTATATCAAAACGGCTTGTCATTTACAATTTGTCATTTAACGATGCTTTGATCCAACTTTTATTAACATGTAGATAAATTTATTCGGACTATTTTTCTTGTTTTGTAATTTTTTACTTCATGCAGCACTAACCGCCGCGGTACCTCATTGGTCAAAGCATTCACTACATGTTCGGTATGCGCAATTTCGGTTCCCGGACGCATCAAACTCAAGGAATTAAAATAAGGCATTTTCTCGTTCCCTACTAAGAGCTGATCAGTATTTCGTGGTAGGAGAAGGACTGGTTGGCAAGGTGTCAGGATAATGTGATTGAGTGAAGTTTCATGTCAATGTGTCTGCGGCATGATTTTTCAGTGAGACAGCACTATAAAGTCACCATGAGTGCACACTGTCACAAACAGAAGCCGTATCGATATCATCTACACATAACTTGAAGGAATTTCATACCCCATTATTATAAAAAGATGTTATTTTTGAAATTCTATTGGCTTAAATCCGGTTATGAAATTCCCAGTAAAAAGTGATAATGACAGCTCACGTGCAGAAAAAGTTTAATTATTAAAAGAGAAAAATTGATTGTGTCCGTCGATAAACAATATGTCGTGTTGTCATAAAATTCTATTCAGAAGTGATATTGAAAACATTAATAGAAAAATAGCAATACTGATTTGGACCATCTATTAACTGCATGTTGTAATGTTTTTAAATTATGGTTTTATATTTTTGTAATAAAACAATTATAGCCTTTGGATTTCGGTAGATACATGGTTTTCTTCCTTGGTCGATATTTCTTCTTCGGTCAATAAAAACATCATGTATCGACCTCACCGAAAGGGCTATAATTGTATAATAAAACAATACAAACGTCATACAACACTAAAAGAGTACTTATAGGTACAGTGCTTGACGGTCACATCATGCTTTGTATACTTCTCTGTCGTATTCGTCCTGACATACATGTTCACTCAGGTTTGAGATGATAAATTGATCTGGTGTTGATAACATGTATGCAGGTATAAATTGTACCACCAAACGTACTGCTCCTCACAAACTTGTATGTTCAAGCTATAAATAATGTCCTTCTTACTGAAATTATTAAGATAAAAAACATAAAATACCGACGTCAAAATTCATGATAAAAAGACTGTTGGTACCGTGCCATTTTTAGAAATCACAATATCGAAGTCAACATATCTAGTTTCAATTTTGATTTCTACATCTCTAACGTTTACCATATCACGAGCACCTGGTTTCGCTTCTAGTTTTTTAGAAGTTTGTGATGTTTCCTTTTTAACTTAATAAATATATTTGTTTTTTTCCTTTTGTTTGCCCGTGTCTATGGATTTACGGCTTTGTTTTTCATCTTTATACTTTCAAAATAAATATGAAGCCATGCAATTTCTAAAAAGTTCATGGGGAAAATTAGACTATTACACGTGTAGTGTGTTTCATGATATATAAACAAGAGTTCCATTGGGCTTTGCATCACCATCTTTTAGGGGTGCTTTCTATAAAGTTTGACTGAAATTGGTCCAATTGTTTTGGAGTAGAGGTAAACATTGTGCAAAGATAACATACTTGCTATAGCTATATAGCTATATAGTTTCGAACTTTGACATTAAAAAAGTATAGCCTGTTTTTGTCCCTGGGTCTTGCCTTGAACAACTTTATTTCGCAATTACCCATGTTTACTACATATAGCAAAGTATTTTTGAAATTTGGTAAAAGTTCCTTCTTTTTGCCCCTGGTGGCACTCCTTGAGATCAAGCACCATAGTTTGCACAAAACTGAATCCCCGAAGTTTGGTTGAAATTTGTCCAGTTGTTTTGGAGGAGTTGAAAATTATAACTGTGCAATAAATTGGTGATAAATGTTTACACCAAAACGTGTACCTTACTTTTGACCCCAGAGATAAGTCTTGAACAAACTGGATTCTCTGGGAACCAAGGCTTCTACAAATGCAAACGTTAAGATCTAGACCTTCCAGTTTTTTTAGAAGAAGATTTTTAAAATGTTTTCAAATTGTTCCCTTTTGCCCCCTAGTTGCGCCCCATGATACGGAGCCCCATCATTTGAACAAATCTGTGACCCGTTCCCCGGGGGATGTTTACGACCAAGTCTGGTTTAGTTTGGTTCAACTGTTTTGGAGAATTTGAAAAAGTGCAAAGGTAACATTTTTGCTATTGTGTTGAACTTTGACCCCAAAACGCGTAACCTATTTTTTAACCCCGGGGCCATGCCTTGAACGAACTTGTTGCTTCGTGCCGAAAGGTTACTACATACTACATATGCAAAAAATTAAGCTCTCGGCCTTCTAATTAATTAGAAGATTCTTTACAGATTTTCCCCTTTTTCACCCCACCTCTCTCAAGGTCGCGCCAATATTAGCCGAACCCCCCAATCATGTAAGCAAATCTGAAGCCCACTACCCCCACCGTCACACAGAGATACTTCCAACCAAGGTGAGCTTAAATCGGTCCATTGATTATGGAGGAGAAGTCGAAAACGTGAAAAGTTAACGACGGACGGGATTCTATCACACAGTCTATCTTGACCATTCTTTGACAGGACCGTCCTGTCATTTTGCGTCGTTTGTTGCGTGGTTTATGGTGTGTTAACGTTGCAATATTAGATAAATGCTTTTTGAATTAAGCCTAGTAGCATTTTTATTTTATATATTTAATGCTTTTATTTAATATTTTTGTGTTGCATCAAATTAAGATTTCGTTAGAGTTATATGTCATTGATTGATTATCGCACTGAATGTAATTTAAAAAAAAAATTAAATATTGAATATAAATGCACATATATAATGTAAACAATAAAAAACTATTTTTTTTAATTCGCTCTTGGTTTTCAGCGTAGTTTTCTTGAGCGCAAAAACGAAATGGCACAAATGAGATGATTTAAAAAAAAATACTATCACACACACACACACACACACACACACACACACACACACACACCTCTTTATCCAACTGTTCCGATATCTTTTGAAATTGACTTATACCCATGCTAGTTAACGCAAGAGGTAGGTTTGACCCCTTAACCCCGGCCCCGTGCTTTACAGGTAATTTGTCAATATAGTTTGTTATCTTTCCTTTATCACATAACATGATAAAGTTCAGCTTCATAGAAGGACAATCTCTACATTAAAATATATACAGCAGACCTCTCCTTGTTCACATTCTGTTGTTCGTCGCTGTGTAAGCAAGTACGACTTAAAAAGGTGACTTTAAAGCTGTAGTGTGTTATCAGTGTGAATGAGTTAAAACATATAAACAATTCATTACAGTGTGAAATAACCACGCTGTCAACAGAATTGATCTAGTGACTTTAACATCAAGAAGTCACACTAAATGAAGAATTTAGCCTGACGTACATAAGGTTTGTATCAAAGGTTGAAGTTTCTGTATTTAACTGTATTCTTGTAATCAAACTATGACAGACAAGCTGGTCGTTTGATATGTAGTGCTGTAGTTTACACCCGCTTGTCATGTAGAAGCTTTGTTTTATATGTCTCCGTTCCCTTCATTCTGTGACTGTTCCTATTGCGTTGATTTCCATTCCAGTCTCCGCTTCTCTTCATGTTCAATTGTTTTTTTCCTTTGGCGTTTTGTCACTATATCGGTGAAATATTCTGGAAGTGGCATTAATCCCCTATCAAACAAACAAGAATTCGTTTTCTGTCACAATTCACCCTCCCTCATTTTCATGTTTTCGTGAGGCAGAAAGTAATAAGTGGATTCGACTTTCCTTAGTTTATAGTGTTCTGTTATTGCTACTTACTGTGCTTTAACATTCCCTCAAGTTAAATTTTGTCGCGTTTGTAAAAACTTTGATTTATTGATATTTTAGCATTAAGTCCACGATTTTGACAGAAAATTTGAGTTGTTTTCTCCCTTTTAATACGTATCAGGCTTAACAAGGTTTACCGAATCACCTGTGTTGAATCACCGTTATAAGTCCGTCCGAATAACTGTCTTGAGATATATTTTGATGTCGTGTTAAAGTTCACCTTCGGTTTTATTTAGGTGAAATGTTCTGATTATACGCCGCTCGTGGTTCTTGGTTAGTCCAAAAAACACACTTTGTTGTTATCGCATATCTCCAGAAATGGTAAAAGATATAGGCAAAGAACCTATTATGGATGACTTCTCGAGTTGTTTGAAGGATAGATCCAGTATGTCCAATCTGGCGGTCATCTTGAGAATGTCTTACTAAAGCCTCTCCTCTACAACGATAAGTCCTAGGACCAACAAACATAGGACTTTCTTTATTTATGTTTATTGTTTAATTAGGACTTAACGTCACTTCCAGAATCGTTCACCGATATTGTGACAAACGACCGAAGGAGAAAAACCAAAAGATAGGACAGGAACAGAAGCGGCGACACTAACGGGAAACGAAAGTAATAGAGATAGTTCAGAAAGAAGGATGATCCCATGCAACGGCGTTTCCGCCTACTCTTCTATCGAACTATTCATGGGGATCTTTATCGTGCCAGGGGGTTAAAAATCCCTGTTCACTGGACCGCCAGCTAAGCGTCCCCTCCGAAGGACGTGCAGATCCTTTCTTTATTAGATTTATTTATATACTTGGAATTATGCATGCACTACTTTTGGAAAAATTAAATTCTTTCAAAATGGACCATCGCTTGTATCCACCAAGATGTTTCTGTGTTAAAGGGAGAATACTAGAGGTATATAAATACGTCAACACTTCGCATATATACACATTAGTAATTGTAGATTGCTCTATTTGATTTATTAACAGATTCTGATTCAGTTGTTTTCATATTTGTAGAGAACCGAGCTACACGATGAAGGTCATTTGCCTGACATTACTTGCGTTGGTATGTTGTAGTGTACCATGCTTCACACAGAGTGCAAATATGTTGGAAGCTGCAATACATTCAATGCCGGACAAAAATGTGTTACTTCTTACGATGGACATACTCCTCAAAAATCCACCATTGCTACATAAACTGGAGGATGTTCTTATAGCAGGCGTGCAAGTGCTTCCAGAAATATCCCCGCCAAAACTTAAACAGGAAATAACGAACCAACTGGAATTGTGGTTAATGGATGGCATTCCAAGATGGCTGAAAAATCCTGAATTTTTAACGGCGTTGCGAGTTCTGGTTAAACATATGAACTCTGTAAATACGACTGACCTTGACCCTACTAACAACACAGAGTTCATGAGCGGCGTACTTGCAAGAGTGGATTTTATTAATGTAATTGAGGACTTTTTATTCAAGGAAAGCACAAAAATAATAAGTGTTTTAAAATTACGGCCCGAAATTGCAGGAATAGTGTTACCGAAGACTATCAAATTCATTGGAGATTTCCTCCGTCAAGACGGTCCGTATATGCTCGGCACTCTGATGATGGAGTTGAATAAAGTTAACATATCCAACGTGAGTAACAAAGACTCATCATTTGAAAATATAGTAAAGCAAATCAATGTTAAAGAACTGTTATCTTTGTGGGGTGGACGCAATTCCACACAAACTCTTTTAAACTCTACAAAACATCTTATATACGAAGCATTACATCTAGAACCAAGGATGATGGACACTTTGATTTTGGGAGTTTCGAGCAATCCTATAGTTCTGACTGACGGTCTCAGGATGTTCGCGTTACTCATACACGAAATGTCCATTGTAAATATGAGTTACAGCGACATGAACGCTCCATTGGAATACATATTGAGTCGAGTCAACTACCCGAGGCTTCTCGGAGAATGGAGTAGTTTTAATTTGACAAAAACGTTAGTAAAGGCTGCAATACACATATGCTCAGAAGTTATAGGTCTAGATCCGAGGATAGGAGATGTTCTGTTTCCGGCCGTATTGAAAGATTTTCATGAAATATTGAATATAACGCTGCAACAGATAAACGGAATATCATTTGCTAAAAATCTAGCAAAGATGTACAATTTATCTGATCAATTTATTCTCAGCAAACTCAGTTATGTAAACATTCTTAAGGACTTCTTTTTGCCTAAAATTGGGAGTTTCTTAGGCTATTTTAGCAAAGATGACGTTCTTGGAATTTTAAAGGCGTTTATTGATGAAATAAATTTGACAGCAAACTACAATGGTGGCTTAACGGTCTTGGGACCGAACGTGCGATATGATGCCTTGATCAGTAAGCTCGACTGGAAAGACCTGGCTACGAGGATCCTTAAGGTAGAAGGTAAAAAACTGTTTCCTTTGGTTGGACTTGATCCAGGGGTTGGTATACCACTAGCTTCTATGATAGCAAAGGATATCCCTGATATAATACAGGTAAGACTTTTAATGATTCAAATTAAATTTTAAGGAAAGTTAAAATCGAAACACTGAAGATCTATGAAACCTATGTACAGCAAAATGATAAAGAAAAGAGTACACAAATGCAACCTGAATAATGCCTCCGAAAAATATGATATTTATAAGAGGAAGAAGCCAAAACTCTGTGTGAATTACCCCGTCGCGAACCCCAGATCAAGAGAGCAATTGTGCAACACGTGTGACACTTGTCATGATGTAATCGTTCATTTTTCAGGATACGAGACGTCAGAATGAATTTTCATTTATGTTCACCAATAGTTAATCAAATAATTACGGGTGAATGATGTATGAATGCTAACGACATTAAGAGTCGTGTCAGTTTTCCTTTGCTTGTTTGTTGAATTGGGGGTTAACGTTCCCTATATCGTGACAAAAGACCAAAACAGAAAACCAAATGATAGAACAGGAAGAGAAGCGACGACAAAAAAACCGGGGAAATTAAGCAATATGGATACTAGGTGAAAGTAGTTTAAACACCCATGCAATGGCGTTTCAGTCGACTCTATTCTATTTGTGTACATATCTTTTTAAGGTATTGATACAGGAAATGAACAAAGTTAACCAAACAAGACTAGCAGAAGCAAACAGTAAACTTGGTGCGCTGATAGACGAGATGGATATTGGCAATGTCGCCATCGGTATACTTGGCAAAGAATATGTGCTAAAGACAATGGTTGGGGCACAAAACGTTCCAAAGTTCCAAGGCATTATTCGCTGGGCAGTATCCAGTGTCAAGCAGTTTTTACAACAACATGGCTCCAACCTTGCGCAGACATTAGTGACTGAGATTAACAAGACAAACATAACAGGACTGCTGCCTCATCAGATCATACCCGCCATTATTGGAGGAATAGATTTCAATAAAGTTTTATTAGAAGTAGGACCGTCGTTTCTGTCCATGTTAAACATTGAGCAGTCTAAAGCGTCTGTAATTGTGCCACTGATCGTCGGCAATATTCCGTTACTGACAAAGCTTATGTCCGATGGTTTCACGAATATTCCGGCCAATGCTACAGGTAAGTGCTTTTTACGGTTTGTTATGGTCCATTTAATTTTCGTTTATAAAAGTGAAAAAAAGCACACAAAAATTGTTGAATATATGAGTAAATCGGAAAATGGCATTTTAGAACGGTAGACGGTTTTAACATTCATGCACAACTCAAAAATGTAGAAATTAGTCCAACTAAACATGGAAAACCATCAGTATGAGAGAGGTAACAAACAAGCGAACTACAGTTAACGTGATTACACAGAGCAGTGAAGATTTAATTCAATACGTTGGTGTTAGTTTATAAAAATATTCATTGTAAAGTAGTTATACGAAAAACCAAGACGACATTCTAAAGACGTAAGTCCATGGACATGGGCAAACAAAAGGAAAACGTTGGACGCACACAGAAAAACCAAGACGATTTTCTGAAGCCGTAAGTCTATGGACATGGGCAAAGACAAGGATAACGTGGGACGCACACAGAATTCATTGTAAATGTGTTCATCACATTGTATTGTGTTCGAACTAATTCAGATTAAAGGTATCTGACTAAAATCTGTTGATATTTTCTATTTAAGATGTTTCACACACTCAGGAATTTTTAAGGAACATTTCCTATATTTTCCAGGGTATTTGAGGTTTCCCTGTCGTGTTAGTTTAACTGTATAGCCAATTGATGTGTTTTTGCAGTTAATGTTTTATTCTTTGTTTGTAAAAACTAAATCATTTTCCACAGCTTTGACGTTGCTTACACATCTGAATGTTGGCGCCATTGGACAAGATTTGGTTAATGCAATGCTGTCATCAACATCTGAAAAGAAATCGGCGCTAGTAGAACCCAATACATGTGGACCTGACTCTTCTGATTTCCTGGGAAGCATCTTTGGAGAAAAATGGGCTTTAGAAAGTAAGTAGATCAAAAATAGATGGTGTACAGGTTATAACTTGTACAATATTATAACATGTTCACGACAAAGAAATAATTAATTTCCTAACGACTAACCTAGTGTTAGCTTGGGATCCTTATATCATAACAATTTCTAGGAGTATTGTTTTTAAAAATGAAGAGATTTAGTAATTACCAAGCTATACCTCGAAAGATACAATTAATGCCCCGAGTGGGAATCGAACCCCGACTATGACTTCAACAACACCGCATAGCAAAGAAATTCTTTTTTAGGGCGGGAGGTATAGTAGCTCTCAGTCGGTTAGGTCGCTGAAATTTCTTGGCTAGGCGGAGTTGTCATTTCAATGCCCCAATCCTCACTATACAGCCAAAATGTATTTAATGACATACGAATTCACGTGAAACTCACTTCACGCGGAATTCGCGTTAGGACATTTTGGCAGTGTAGTTCTGAAATTTGCACAATAAGAATCAAATTCACGTGATAACGACATGAATTGTAGTATAGAGTAAAAATCTTGTATAAACTAGTAAATGTGAGCAAGATCTGTTAATCTCGCCAGGAGTCTAGACGTCTCGGCTGGTTCAACGCTCGTAGCAGTGAGGAGAACACTTAACCTTTCTATTGGCTGACTGAAGATTAGCCCCAGAATACAGGGACGTAGAATATCTAAAGTCATGTGTGTGAATGCCCTTTTGTTTACACAACAAGTCAAGATTATGAACGTGTTCAGTACTAATTTGTATAAAGGATTGTAATATATATAAATGCATAGCTCCTTTGTATGCAGTATTGTATTGTTGAAGATTTTCTTTATACGGATTCATATTCATAAGATTGCTAAGATAATTGGACCAAGCTGAAGCACACAACAGGTGTTGTCAAATTGAATCTAGCATGAATTTTGTTTTGTGGATGCCGATTCTTTAACACCGATCAGTTGCTCGAAAGCAAGACCATAATGTCGGCATTAATTTTTTTAAAAAAAAGTTCAAATTTGATATTTTGGTCTTTTTACTGATATTGAATATTCAGGATATTAACATTCGCGGTGCCATACCCTACTCTCGAAAATACGAAAGTAACATACCAGCGAAAATAACCAGTTATGCAGTATTGAGAATATCATTCCCTTTTTCTGTTCAAGATATGCCATCCTTTCTTGTCACTGTCATTTTAAATATTGTTTTGGTGCTTCGTAATCAGGTTTGTGGTCTTTTGCAGAAACTCTTGGTCTTGTTTCGATAAACATAATTCTGATCAATATTTCTACAATATTTACTTCAAGACTTTTATCGACATACCTCAATGATTTGGTTCTCGATTCTAATTAATAGATGTTATTGATGTTTCTTTTTAAACCCCGACCTAAAATTGGTTTTGGGCTAGGAAGTGGCAGGTATAGAACTATCCGTCTGTAGACGAGTTCGTTTCCCAATGCTAACTTTAGTTTCGTTGATTGGAATTGATCTAAAATTGGTATGCTGTTTCCCTGTTAGAAAAAGAAAACTGCAGATGAGAATATACACAGGTCATAGGCTGAATTCATTTTTGACTAAAAATAGACATTTGCTCTTGAGTTTGTTTCCGCACTTCATCTTTAGT
>JAUMGZ010004885.1:0-10394 GCA_032359645.1 Pododesmus macrochisma | reverse complement strand
ACTAAGTGATTTTTCAGCTCATAGATTATCGGATATTTTTACATATATTCCACATACTAATACTTTACCAGAACGTAGACATATGGAGACTTATGTTAACCAATTTAGACGAAACTGACTATTAGCTTTATGTAAACAACTTCTCTAATAATTATAAATGGTAGACACCGTGGGGATCAACAGGGTAACATTACTTTTTATTCTGGTAATGGACTAGTTTAATTGATTACGTTTTGATTGATGAAAGAAATTTCTACGATGTTGATTTTTTGAAAGTGGCAATTTTAATACATTCTCAGATCATGCGCCTGTTTGTTTTTCTCTTTCCTTGCATATAACTCAAAATGAACAATTTTTCTCCGATTCAAGAGATGAAGAAAATAGTAGTCAAACTAATGTTAAATGGAATTGTGATCATAATGATTTAATTGTCAAAACACTAGAGTAAAATATCGATACTTTGATTTCTTTATGCACAATTGATAATTTTAGTCATGATGGTTTAAATATATATGTAAACCCTAAACGACTTGATACTTCCACATTGTATCTGTAAATACACAGTCTAAAAATAAGTCAAAAGAAAGGGAGATAAACCTTGGTTTAATGAGCATGTAAAACACTTTACAGGGATTATCGTCAAGCACTCATTGATTTTAATATTGATAAACCCAATGATAATCGAACATGTCTGGTTAGGAAAAAACTGTTATGTAAGAAACTTAAATATAAGTTAAAGAGAGAATACAAACACAGAGAGGAAACATGATGACTTATCTAAGAAAATACAATCCTAAAGATTTCTACAAGAGTTTTAAAAAACGTAAGCAGAATATTAAGAATAATTTGAACATTGACAACTTTTGTAATCATTTTAACAATCTTGCGTCTACGCAGCCTGATGTATACAACGAAGTAAATAAATTCATGTCGAATTTTAATACTAAGACAGGGGAAGCATTTTTTTGAAGAATTAGATTTAGGTATTACAGATAATGAAATAGAAACATGCAATCAATGATCTTATATGCAACAAATCGTGTGGTACTGATGGTGTAATGAACAAATATATGATACATTGTAAAACTGTAATGTTGCCATGTCTCTAATTATTATTTAATAATATACTTACGACAGGTTTTTACCCGAGTGCCTGGTCAGTAGGTTGTGTAGTTCCTGTTTTCAAAAAATGAGATTGTAACGTTGCTGATAATTATAGAGGTAGTACACTCGTGAGTTGTCTCGGTAAACTTTTTCCTAGGATTTTAGATAAAAGATTTACAAAATTTGACAAAGAGTTCAATATTGTTACTGATGCTCAATTTGGTTTTTGAAAAAGATCTTCGTACAATAGATGATATCGTTGCACTACATTGTTTAATAAACAGAACACTCAAGAAAAGAAAAAGGTTATATTGTTGTTTCGTTGATTATAAAAAAGTATTTGATTTTTTAACCGTCAGAATTTGTGGTATAAGTTTATCAAACAAGTTGTGCAGGGTAAATTGCTTGATGTAATTAGGTCATTGTATAATTCTGTCAAATGCTGTGTGAAATATAAGGGTACTTTATCTAATGTTTTTGGTTGTAACAATGGATTATTTCATGGGGACATTTTATCCCCCTATTGTTTTCATTCTATGTTAACGACTGTGATATGCAATTTTTTAACAGACAACTGTCCATCAATTTAAGTACAAGATATTAATTTGTTTTATTTAATATGTATGCTTATCATTTCTGAATCGGCTGCTGGTCTACAATCTATGTTAAATTCACTTTCTAACTATACTTCTAAATAGGATCTTGCAGTAAACACTGATAAAACTAAAATTATTGTTTTGACGAATTTATCTAGGTGTACTTTTAAATTATAACGGTAGGTTCAGAAAAACACAAAAACATGTTGCCGCTCAAGGAAGAAAAGCTTAATTCGCATTATATGAAGTTTGTAATGAACATTTTTCAACACAGAGACTCGTTTAGCAGTACATGTATTCGATACGTACATTAATAGTTTTATCAGTTATGGCGCGGAGATATGGGGCTTTCGTACAGCACCGGAAGTTGAAAAAGTCCAATTAGAATTTTGTAAGCGCTTACTTGGCGTTAAGAAAAGCACCTCTATACATATGGTTTAGTATGAGCTTGGTCGATATCCCTTAAGTTTAGTTAGAAAAATAAGAATATTTAAATACTGGATAAAATTACGTAAAAGTGATAACTGTATCTTAAAATCTTGCTATGTAGATATGGTATTACACAATGATCAATGGTTAATGAAAGTTAAACGAGAACTTTTTGATATGGGCCTTGGATACATATGGGAATCTGAATACGTTGACAATAGTGTATTATTGATAATTAAAAACAAATTATATGATATGTTCCAGCAAACTGGCATGTATAGAGAAAATTTCAAGATCAGCGAAAGGGTTTTTTACAAGCATGCATTTGTGAAATAGTTTTATGTTACAACCATATTTGTAGAAATCAATTAGTTCTATATATCTAAAATAATATATATCCACGAATAAGAATGTCGGCACATCAGTTAAATATTGAATCGGGACGATATAGAAATGTAGATCGTAGAGAAAGAACGTGTACATTATGTGAAGAAGATGATATAGAAGACGAGATCCATTTAATACTAAAATGTCCATTTTTTCCTATCTTAGAGCAAACTATATTAAGAAATATTATATAAGACATCCTAGCGTTTTTCAATTAATACAATAATTTCGGGAGATACATATTGCTAGCAACACAGCGAATTGGCATTATCTAACTAATATATGTTTTTTATATATGTTTTAATAAGATAATGATATTTTGTATCTAGTCAAATGCATTTTCCTACGATATAGGATAGAGGTTTAACTGTATCCTGAAGTTATTAATCATGTTGTTTATCAAATGATTGTATGAATATTGTTTTTTAATTATTATTAGTGATGTACATCACTGTTCACTTGTGTACTGTAGACTGCAGTACATGTATGTTATTTTCTCTAATTCAAATATACAAACGTATGTATGATACTAAGTTATCCATGGTATTTATGTGTACTGTAGATTGCAGTTATGTACATGTATGTTGTATTTTTTCTCTGATTCAAATATTTATGATATTAAATTTGCAATGGCGTTTCATAAGGTATTAACCACATGTAAATGTATAATATTATTATACAAAGGAACATTAAGCACAATATTTTTATATATTTTATGTTATTAGGCAATATTGGTAACTATGATATGTTTACATGTGTACATATTTTTGACTGAAGACTGAAGGTGAATAAAATTGGTTTTTAATCGTTATCATCTGTACATGTATGTATACAATGTAAGTCTTTTATGTAGAATGTGTGTCTTCATTATATATATGTTATAATTGGCGTAGAATACCGGCCTGGCATCAGCATTACTTCTCTGAATCTAATGTATGTTAATATCCATCGTCAAATACTATTATCTTGAATCAGTTTTATTTTGGTCAATACATAGTTTTATTGACTTCAGAAGAAATACCAACCGTTGATTTCATCCTTTTAATATTTAGATATCATTCTATATCTATTCAAATTCATTTTCCTGTGATAAAGGAGAAATATATCAAATTATTTGATTGTTTATTCTCGAATAATTTGTCAATTCATTTATCAAATGATTTTATAATAAAATTACATTTATAATTATTGATATAAGCACTTCACTTTCCCATTGTTTACTGTGGATTGCAGTTTTTTTTAGGGTTTTGGTGTATCGTTTGTTGTATTTTTCTCTTATTTAAATATATATGATATTGACTTATATGAGGTAATAACCACATGTAAATGTATCAGTATATTATACAAAAGTTACAGTGATCATAATAGATTATATATTTCTATGTAATTATGCAAGTTGTATAACTATATTATGTGTACATGTGAATCTCCTGACTGATAAGTCGGAAGACTTATGGTGAATAAAACCTTGAAAATTGAATCTTATTTAAGTAAGATCTGAATAAGTATATGATATGATTTGTTTTGGTAACTGACAACGACCATTCCACAGTAAATTTGCATCATCGTTTAACATTGTTGCTTAGAGTTTCTCTCCTTTGCGTATTTTTATATCTTAATATATGCTTAATTTAATAATAAAAATAAGCATAAAATCTGTTCTCTTGTTTTTTTATCAGATTTTCTTTAAAACAAATTAAATATATATACATATATTCAACAGCCTTTAGATAATATGACATTTTAACACTTCAAACTCATATTGTCCTCCATTGCCCAGCCGTGAAAATCTGTTTTTAGCAAAATTCTATTAAAATCTTGTTTCAGTTCAACATATTTTATTATCAAAATGCAGAGCACAATAACAATCGGATTAGATAACAGGCATGCCTGTATAGGTCTTCTCCATACCTCTAGTAATATAGCACATGACAATAATTATTTAATAAATAACAATTTAAGTATAGATCTGTTTAGAGTTAATAATATTGCATAAAATCAATCATTCACAAATACACCTCCACACACACACACACACACACACGCGCGCGCGCGCGCGCGCACATCCACACTCACTTACACATAGGTCTCAAATATTATATTAAGTTATATTACATTTTATTATGTTATTTTGTATCAATCATATAGCATCATACCACACCATATCATATCACACTCACTAACACATAGGTCTCAAATATTATATTAAGTTATATTACATTGTATTATGTTATTTTGTACATATCATACCACACCGTATCCTATCAAATCATATCATACCATATCATAAAATAGAATACACTCTCGAATGAAACCATAACATATCATATCATATTTTATCATAATATATCATATCAAATCATACCACATTATATCAAACCTTACTACATCCCACTATATCATATACAACATCACCATATTATACCGTAAATCACAATATCACTCAATAGTATGTTACTATATAACAAAATCATATTAAACTATTATTAAAGTGTTGTAAAATATCATAAATTACTTGATGAGACGTTTATCCATATAACAATCTTGTCTAGTTAGTTTGAAATACAAAAATGCAACCTGAATCATGCCTCCGATAAATATGATATTTAAGAGAAATATTCATTGGACGAGATTGACTATCAAATAGTTAGTTTCATGCTAGTTTCTTTGTCATTTTGTTACTGAAGCGGTACAATAGTTAGTCGGATGGCCTGATGTGGAATGCCGTATCGCACGCAGGGTATATACCGATCAGAAGAAAATTTTGGAATACATATTGGACTCAAGTTTAAATAAATGAAAAAGTTATTCGATGTTTAATCACATCTCCATACCGCATTCTTGTAGTTTGTGTTCAAATAAAAAAATTCCTTGTTCAAAGTAAATGAATAGTTTTTAATCCATCTGGACAACGCCCTAGAAGACTTTTGCTATATAACTCTATCCTTGGTCTACCGTCCATCGTTAACTTTTCACATTTTTTGCTACTTATCACACACACACACATGGGACAACTTCACTTAACCTTGGCACAAATAATCACTTGGTATCCGGATTTATATGATGCTGTTTTTATCACCGACTTTACGGGGCATCAACGAGTACCACTTTATGATAACATTCAATTGGGTGCAGCTTTTAAGACACTACTTCTCATGGTTATGATTTTTCATAGTGTGCATCCTTATATGAAATTTCTTCCCAAAATGTGTTTTGTTGTGTCATTGTGGGTCTTAAATGGGACTAGACCATATAAGTGAACTTAACATAGCTTTTTTATCAGTTACACTTCAAAATATTACGACTTTGGGGTAAGGGTAACACTATTAAAAGATTCTACTACGCCAATACACCCTTTAAATTTCCCTCCCACTGCAAGCCGTCGGCAGTGATTATAAGCGTTATGCAAATGAGCGCGTGCATTTCGTACGGTCTGCTCATTTGTTGGAATAGCCTGTAGCCCTTGTCATTGTTTTAAAGATGGCGTTGATTCCTTGCACCTCGACACAATTATCAACTTTGCACAGTAATACGCAGACAGTCGAAGAGAAAATAATACATGTATTCAACTTGTTTTACATACCGAAAGACTTCGACATAAGATAAAGGTGTGTCACCAAAGAAAAAAAGGAACATATGAGAAAAATGATCAGGTAGAAGTGAAACCAGCTGATCTGCGCCTGGCGGAGGACCACGATCAACCAGGATAAGACCATGGCATTGCACGAAAGAATGAAGTAGGCGAATATGTACTATCAGCATAGTTTTTAATTCAATATGTGAATCGTCTTTTTACTTTTTCTAAAAAATAGTTATATAAGTACTACGATTTTTGGAAATCCATACCTGTCACATGTGTGTAAAAATTAAGTCACATTTCACTTGCATCAGCTGTCGGGATAAAATTGTCGAGTTGACGTAATAATAATTTGGATATAAGAAAATTTCGTTTATCAACAAATATAACATGAGTATACTTATTACTGTACAGCATGCCATTTTCATATAGAAAAAAAACAACCGTTCCCCTTGTTATTTTTCAGTTTCTAACGCCTTATGCGCCTCTACGATTTTGGGAAAATACACATCGGGGTGTCAAAAAGTAGGTTAAACTGCGAAAGTTAATTGTTAATATTTATTAAACGGTCGAAAGACGTGTAGAAAGCAAACTCAAATCAATATGTGTACAATATAGTGTTGATATATATTGAAAGATCTTAAACTGTCTACACGAGGAATATTATTCAAATAATGAATTTACATAAATTATATAACAAAAATTGAACATTCTTGTCAATTTAAAGTCACATCATGCATTGACACTCCTATAGAAGCAAGTCAATAATTATAACATCATCATCATATTGTGACTGCTAGCAAAATTTAAATTGGTGTGAAAACAAAAACTGTTTTTTTATCATTCTTTCCCCAAAGATCTTATTTGGAGAAGTTCATTTTGAATGTAAAGTTGGCTCCAGTTGACATGTTAATGGTAGCTACCGCATAAAGGTACACAGCCAAATGTTGACGATTCCTGGGTTGAGTACATATTCACAATTGAAAGTTGTCAATGAATTGAGTTATTGAAGAAAGCAGACCATGTACGACAGATGTAATGTTGGACGTTTGAGACACGATTTGTTGTGTTGGTAACGCATTAATTCTGTCTGATGGAGCATTGCTCATGAGGAATCTGTTTTGATGCTGATGTTGATTTGTTGAATTTTTATACTCTACCATGGTAGATATAATGTCGGTATCATCAAACCAACAAAAATAAGTGAGAGGAGCTTGCCCATAACCCCAATATCAGCTACGAATTAACCACCTCCAACGGACTCTTATGGGGAAATCAATTTAAAATCGATAAGACCTTTATGTACGATGGTTAGGGAGTCAAAGGGGTGGTAGGGGATCTGTTTTTTTTGTTGGAAAAACAATAACCCCAATTATACTATATAAATGGCATATACTAAATACATTAAACATAAGGTATTTCTTTAAATTATGAAATGTTTTTTCTCCAGAACTTGAAAAATTGTCCCACAGAAACGTAAGTTTAATCTCTAAAACAATATCATGAAACGGACCACCTCTCGACTCGAAGATAACTATTTTAACAGAGTTGATTTTAATTGATGTTCTACTTAAGGGGTTACTAAAATAAATTAGTTTGCAAATTTAATGACGACCATAAAGCGTCCTATATACAGACCGACGTCTAGGCAATGTAAATTTCCGCTTTAGAAGTTTTGATGTCCACACAATCCTCTTGCGACGTCCTCGTATTTAGAAATATCAAAATTTCAAGATTTTTTCAAGATCTTATTATAGACACCACTCGGACACATTTCAATATGTAACATGAGGTCACATGACATTAACATTAATATAATTATGGGCACGACAAAATGAACAGATATTAACATCAATGCTTCAAATAACATGACACGCATGCATGAATGTACTATACATTATCAACACAATATAAACATCTTTATGAGCGTATAACGAAACATTGACTATGCAGTATTGATACTGTCTATCAAATTCATAACACTACATATATGCATGTTACATGTGAACGAGAACAGTATATAACTTAGAACATAATAAAAAAAACAGTTATACAATTTATATATGTTTTCTTACATTTACATTTTACTTTAGAATTTCACAATTCTAAATCCAAGTGTCAGGACAATATATTTTTAATCTATTCTAAAATATTCGATCATACTATCGTTTAATTATTTAAAACGATTCATTAAAAAAGTCCAATATAATTGAACCTTTTACAGAATCTTAGCTATATGAAAATTGACTACTTTTCGCTATTATACGTTCACTTCTTGATACTGGTCTACACAAACACACAAAAATGCATCATATTATAATTGAAGTATTCTTCTCCATTGTAACAAAAGAGACGAAATATTCTTATTTAATGTAGATAAATGTACAACTTTAAATTTTAAACTTTAAATAAAATAGAAAGTAAGTTCAAGAACATGACATTTTATTTCAAATATGGTATCAAACAAAAACGGAGGGTACGTTTCCTTTAAAATATTTGTCCATTGCTAGAAGATCCAACTCTGATACAGAAGAATCAGTGTCACTTTGTCCCTCCCCTATTTTGTAAGTTTTGACCATTCTAGGTTAATTGTCTCTTCAGCGTTCATCCATAGTAGACGACCTGTAGCTAGGCGTGGGATCTAGGGTAAGGTGCACGTGCTCTTACACATAGCTTTTGTTTAGTTTCAATCTCTTTTCGATATCAATATTGTATTTAATGGTTTAGCGTTTCAGTTTACAAGTTTGAATGTTTATCTATAATATTAGCTCCTAATGATAGATAATGTCAGCGTTGTCGTCAAATTGTTCATTATTCAGTGACAAAACACCATCTATTCAACAGTAAAACTGTCACCAAAGGTTTCGTTTTGGTGCCGAGTAGCCTTTTCAGAAACGCTGCCCTTTGAAATTAAAAAAGTCTGAAGAAAAACTTGATTACAAATTTATTTTCGATAAGAAATGAGAGTAATATGTTTTTTGTTAGGCGAGTATGATACCAAGGTAAAATATTCAAAATTCTAAAATTAACATCCACTGCATGTTAAAGCAATCATTGTTGAATTCCATAAAAACATTTTATTGACTAGAATCACCGGCTATTTTATTTAGTTAGATGAACGGTTTTCTCTTATATGTCCATCTTACTCTCATACCATATAACATATAAGGATAAACTTATAATCAATCTTATGTGATTAGATAAGGTTTATACTACAGTCATAGCAACACTGCTCCAAATAGCGAAATCGTTCTATGAATGCTGTAATCCTTCTCAAATCTATAAGAGCAAAAGTCTATCAATTTAAGTAACTTTTCTAAGACAAGCTGGAGCGAGGTTCCAGTTTTACTCTTACGCCATTTTTTGGTTTGAGTGTCAATTGAAATGATTTTTCAACCACGTGATCTTCATCCAATACGACTTTGTACCTAAGGTTTAAAACAAGAGTTAATAAATTTGGCATATAATTTATACTAAATCAATTTAGTCTTTAGTTTAATATCAGTAAAATGATTTTATAAAAAAGTTTTATTTCAATATAATTTTGTTTGCTCTAAAAATCTATTTTCAAAAACTATCTGAAATAAAAGTTAAACTTTTGTCTTCAAATAAGCAAACTAACAAATTGGAAGGTATTGTTCAGCATTTCCACGACCGTTATTTTTAACAACCTTTTACCATTGTTGTCGATCCTGTCAATACGGTTTTTTTCTTCACCAAGGTGTGCTATATTATGTGCATTTATGCTGGGATCATCTCTACTAATTTCCTGCTATTGACCAGTCTGTCTCACTTTTTGTAGATCAGAACTCAATGTTCAACTTAGACTTTTTGAAATTTCAATTTAAAAAAATTCTTAATATGATCATCATGTTCAAAAGTATCGGTATGTCAATTGTAACAAGATGAAGAAAGGTAGAAAGTGTTTTTCTTTTAGGTTTTGGTTCAATGTTAGAAAAGAAAATAATAATTCTGCTTCATATGACATAATTTGGGCACTTACCTATGAAGGATTTTAGAAAGAATAACTTTCATTTCATTCATTGCAAAGTTTCTACCAAGACAGTTCCTGATGAAGAAAAGTGCAAGAACATGGTTAGCATAATTTGAAAAAAGACATGTTCGTCAATGATGCCACATGCATTTTCAAGATACCTAATTACTAAAGAGATTCGCATTAACATTATATATAATATTTTTAATTAAAACAATACAACACATACAAGTAGACGGTATTCATAGCACCTAATTTAACTAGATGCAACTCGAAGCCGGTGGGGGGGGGGGGGGGGGGGGGGGGT
>JAUMGZ010004874.1:0-10395 GCA_032359645.1 Pododesmus macrochisma | reverse complement strand
CGGCGCTTTTTCGCGGCGACAAAGCGCCGTTTAGTAATCATAAAACGGCGCTTTTTCGCTTTGTCGCTGCTACAAAGCGCCGTTTAATCAAATAAAACGGCGCTTTTTCGCTTTGTTGCGGCGACAAAGCGAAAAAGTAAAAGTGGCCCTAATCAGCCACCATACCATACATCACCTAAAACAACAAAAATACAATCATTAATTAATAACAGGAAATTCAGGTAAGTTGTATACAGTCAAACTTGTCTATAAAGACCACAAAGAGACCAGAAAAAGGTGTTATTTTTATGGAGATGGTCTTTATATACAGGTTAAAATAAGAGTAATTAGACTTCAAGGGACCTGATTTTAGTGGTCTTTATGTAGAAAAAAAAATAATAAATCGAAAAACCAAGACGATATTCTAAGGTCGTACATAAGTCCATGGACATTGGAAAACAATAAATAAACGTTGGACGCACACAGAAAAATTAACCAAATATACATTTATTAAATAAAAATGGAAACATCACGAACTTTTATGTGACAGAAAATGTGCTTTACCAAAATGCAATAAGCCTACCGTATTTGAAGAAATGTTATCGAGAAATGGAGACAGTGGCCTATTACCTTAAGTGCCCCACTACGAAGGAAAAATCTTGCAATGCAATCAAATGAGTGTACTATTTTGGTATTAACATCTATCTAGTTGGAACAGCATTCAATATCATTAAACGTTTGGTTAGTTTGTTCCCTTTTCGATATAATGGCGTCCCTGGTGTCAAGCTCAGATCAATTGGACAAGTCTACATCCAGTTTTCCGAGGATTACCTCCTACCATATTTGATCAAATTTAGTCCTGTTGTCGTATAGAATATTGAAGACTAAAAGAGTTAACATAATCGTTTAAGTGTTGAACTTTGATCCTAAACGCGTGACCATTTTCAACCTATAGGATCATGCCTTGATAATGAACAAACGTGGTTTCAACCACCCGAGATTACTTCGTAAAACTCCAAGACATCCAGTTATTAAGAAAAAGGATTTTCGATATAGTATAAAACCTTCTCCAGTTAGACACCCTTATTGCGTCCCTTGAAGCCATACCATATTATTTGAACAAATCTGATTCCCCCTTCCACAGGGAAGCTTCCTACTTAGTTCAAATTGGATTTGGATGAGGTCAACACATGTGAAATGTTAACATATTCGCAGAAGTGTTGAACTGTTATCTATTGACCTCAGAGTCACGCCTTGTACTAACTTGGTTCTCCATACCCTAATCTTACTTACTATAGATCTATACGTCCAGTTTTAATTTCCATATCTTCTAATTTGGTTATATTCCTAATTTTGTGACCCACGTGGCGTCGCCATTATTTGAAAAAATTCAAAACACTTCTCCTAGACGTGTTTGGTTAAAATGTGTCCAATAGTTTTGAAGAATAAATCGAAAATGTTAAAAGTTAGTTGCAAATCTAACCACAGACGAAGACGGATTTGTACGAGAAAAGACCACCTTTTACTTTTCCCAGATGGTCTTAAACAGTAGGCAAACCAGGAAGTGCGCCCTTCCGTCGCCTATAAGTAATCTTAAAGTTAGGGTAAACTGTTAACATAAATATAATTCATAAGTATCAATCATTGTGACCGTAGTATTGGTAGCAGAAGAGCACAGGTATAACGTTATGATAACTTTTATTTAATCATAATATCAATTCATACTTAACCAAACACCTACCCACCTGAGCACAGCATCTTTTTCATTGCATAACATACCATGTTTACATAAAAAGAATATGCTACCAATGAATATTATATTATAAGAGGAAAGACCCAATACTCTGTGATCATCAATAAGTATACAAACCTTGTAATGTCAACAAATTTTACATCGAATCACCAGATCTCATTGATGTTATTCCTAACAAGACATATACTGGATGTTTGATAGAAATATATAATGTACATGTACAAAGTATGACTAATTTCCTACTTACATTACAAGTTAATGTGTCGCGCTACATATCACATATCACACTTTACTAGAGTCTATTGTATGTGGTGTATTTATGCATATGCACAACTACATGTATGCACGAATCGTTTTTACTACCCACTATTCCTGCTTTTTAAATAACACGTGATGATTATTACTGCTTAAACCTTTACTTAGGATGTTTAAACGCTCTGTTATTGAATGCATTTAAAAATTCAACAGTGTACACAGGCATTTATCTAAGATGAAAAGCGCATTTTAATTGTCTGAAAACATTCATTACTCAAGAAAGCAGATGTAATCGTCGTAGGAGGGCGTACCCGGATCTACAAGCAGGAAAGAAAAAGACAGATTACGGAAATAGAAAAAATGACGTCACGACAATCCTCGGGACTCCTATTAATCAATGCGGACCGACTTAGGACGGTCACCAAGTATGAAAACAGGCGATGTCACCAACTACGAAACAAGACGATGTGGTTTAACAGGTTAACGAGGCCTACAAATTCCCACTTCTACGTGAGACAAGAAGTTTTAAGTAAAGACATACTTTTAAAAAAATATATATATATGCACACTATATAGCGATGTCAATCATCTCAACACTCAAACGTTAACATTAATTGTCCATAAATATCTAAACAAGTAAAGCGTATTTACATATTTATAAAAGGCAATTGGAAAAATGAAAATCAGACTAAGCACAGCTACATAAAGCTGAAAACAGTGGCTAATACATGGTAGTTTCGTAGATTATACATATAATGGAGTATATGAATAGTGACATTAATGAACAATTAGCGTGCTCGCAAAGGTACAACAGCTAAAATTAAAACTAAGACTGCAAGGTACATGTAATAAGAAAACAAGACACTAGTATTGCACAGCAATACACTTCCCCTACCAGTCTCATGACTGGACATCTTACCCAAATGATGGCTGTAGATAATTGTGTTAAGGTGTGGTTATGCAGACTACAAGTATATTATTATTCAGTAGTATAATTAACCCAACTAGAGCTCCCCATGTCGAACACCGCCAAAATGGTCAGTAAATAAATATACCACCGGATACAGTTTGCTCCTACGAAGGCCATTTTTTTTTGCCAAACCAGGATACCCAACAGTTATTAGCTGAAGGTGAAGCCATTTAATTAATAAATAATTTATTTCTATGGCTCACAAACAACTTTAAACATAACAGCTTACCCGGTACTATGCCTACTTGGAATAAGCAGTGAGCATGTCTTACCATTAGGCGAGTGGTCCATTTGAAATAAAAAAAAAAGAGCCAAGTATGTCATGAATAGCACTGAAATCATACGCGATAAAGTATGCAGTGTCCTAATACATCTGTATACAAAATTTTAACAAATTGAGAAAATATTTAAATGTTGACAAATTAGATGCCATGGCCGCCATCATGGTTATCAGATGCACAAAAATATTACGCGATTAAGTTCACAGTGTCGTGATTCATCTGTATACAAAGTTTGAAGGAAATCAGACAATGTTAAAATTTCGACCAATCAGAGGCCATGGCGGCCATATTGATTATCAAATCAAAAAAGTTATATGCGATCAAGTTCATGGGGTCTTAATGCATCTGTATACCAAATTTGAACGATATCAGACAATAGTGAAATTTCGACCGATCGGAAGGCAGCTGTACTTGGTCTCATGATATGCAAATGAGATACAAAAGGTCCAATGCTCATCTTCGAAGTATAATGAACACTGTGTGCAAGTTTCATGTCGACGGGGCGATAGTCCATGAGATTTCCCTTAAAGTAAATGCCAATTTGAATTTTCAAAATGGCCGCCAATCGTATATGTTTGACGGAAATGTAAAACAATTTGTGTGCACTATCTCCATACCATACTTAAAGTGTATGCCACATTTCAGAAAGACGGCTTCAACGGTTTTTGTTTTCAAAATCTGTGTCCACAGTTTCTCTTAAGGTCAATGCAAATATGAAATTTCTTTTGTTTGTTCATTTATGAGCTGCAAATGCCCGCTCTATTCCGTCGCAATAAAACCACATGCGTATTGCAATATTTTGATGCATTATGGGTAAAAAAAATCATTTTAAAACATAATTTCGTTGGAAATGAAGGAATAAACCTCAATTGCAACCCATCAAAACATCCATTGCACCCCACAAGTATCTCTGGACACGTACGGGCAGACGGACGGACGGACGGACGGACAAGATGCAAACCTGTAGTCCCTCCCGGTTTCACCGGTAGGGGACTAAAACGGGAACCTTAGGAGAGAAATCACTCACCAAGTTCTGTGTTAGGGAGGGGGAATGACAAAAGCTGGCATGAGTAACTTCTATCACTTCAGCGCGAGCTCATACATAGTAAACAACACAAAGTCCAACTAACAACCAGAAGGACAGATATGAGATAGTAGGGCAACGGGTATTCTCGTACCGATAATTTATCATTTTTAGTTTGTCAACCATTCCTTCTCCTGCCCAGAAAGGCAGAGCATTTAGCAGGGAGCATGAAGACTTCCTAATTTCTTGTTTTAAATGGGACACGTGTACAGTCGGGGATCGAAGTCTCAACCTTTTCGTACTACACTTATGTATATATATATATATATATATATATATATCATAAACATTATAAGTATACGTGGACCTAGTTTTCTCGATATATGGAGCTTTCAGCGGGAGCCCTTCATTGAGTCACATTAGTGCTGTTAGAAGGTGTGCAATGACAAAAGCTATGCCAGCAAGAGGCGAAATAATTTATCATTATTATATTATCCTAGCAATGAGTTAACCAGTCCTTCTCCTACCCAGAAAGGCAGAGCATTTAGCAGGGAGCAGGAAGACTTCCTAACTTCTTGTCTTAAGTGGGACACGTGTACAGTCGGGGATCGAAGTCGCAATCTTCCATATATGAAGCGAACGCTGCTGTCTCGCTGTTTATTATAGAAATTAAGTACAACAGATTCAAAATAAAAACAATTTATTTGAAAAACAGATAAACAAATCTAAACATAGAATAATAAAAGATAAATCAAATAATTCCATGTTCATTGGAATATTGATACAAAATTGCATTTTTTGAAATGAAAATCTTACACTTTAGGAAGCTGTTTTTTAGTCGTAAATGACAGTTTGGTCACTATATTCAACTTCTTACATTTATTCATACCCAGTTTTGGCTAAAAACGAAAATTATCAATCATATTTCCCTAAACATTCTGATTGTATAATATAGTACAGAGTTATTAGCATTTTCTTTTTTTACAAATGGATACTAGTCTTGATGTTTGTTGTGATGTCAATTTAATTAATTACATTCCGATGCTTCATTGTTTGACGCAGTTATTGTTTGTTTGTCAATGCCTCTCGTTCTGTTGGTCCTATTCATACTGTTTTTTACAAATGCTCAATGTATATTTTCACTTTGAAAGATATTACTTAGTAATCTTTTAAATACTGGTATAAACATGTGTATAAAACGAATTAAAGATCAGAATTGTGTGTTTCAGGAATACAAGTTTAACCTTTTGATGAAGCTATTGTTTGTTTGTCAATAGCGTTTGTTCTGTTGATCCTATTTCTTCTTGTTTTCTTCTAATCATAAATTCATAATCATAGTTATATAATGCAATGTACATCAAGGAAATCTAAGGCATTATGAAATAAATAACATGTTTCTAAGGCCACATTTGTTAATTAAGATGAGGGGGAAGGCATTGCAATTTATATTTATTTAAAATCCAACAAAACTTGAAGGATAAACTATATTTTTAATCCACTAAAGGCTTTATTTGTATAATTATTGCTTTTTTGCTATTTGTAATAAAGTTATAGTGAATTGATACCAGATTAATATATTTATATATACATTCTGTATATTATTGAAAACTTCACAGACAAAAAGAAAGAAAATATTGTCAGCGATGGGGTGGCTTTAAATAGATGAGAACCAAATATTGACGTATTAGTTCCTTTTAAATAGATCATTGTTGTCTTCAAAGATTCAAAAAGAAACATAACATATTGCACACAAGCTGTACTGTAATAAAGTACTCAAGCTTATTCTCCAACCATATAATTATGAAATTCAACCAAATGTCATTTTTATTTATCAGAGTTTAGTCGACCATCAATTAAGGTTAGTGCTCGGGTTCCAATAGTCAAACTGTCTATTCATTTTCATTCTGGTTTTGGCAAATAAGATTTGCCATTGATGTCCAGGAGGAATGAGGTGACTGGTGGACAGTTAATCACAAATATGAAGGCCATACTCTTTGTACATATCTTTTGATCTTACGCCGTCCAATGATGCTGAAATGAGAAGAGATCACTTTATATGTTAAATCTGGCTTGTACCACTGTTTTCCTTCAACACACATGCAAACTTCAATATGATTTCCTCTTATAAATATAAATAAAGTCACATGAGGCATGTTTAAGATTACATTTTTGTATGACTGTAGTATAATAAAATAATAAACAGCACGAAGTGAATTACAAAATGTGTTCAGGTATTACCTGCGTAACTAACATAGATAACCAGGGCTTACATTGATATTAAATCAACATACTTTAATATGATAGAATCTCAAAAAAAAAAATAATATAAGAAGTAGCTCATGCAGATTACCTTTTTTCCGCAACAAGAAAATAAGGGTACAGCTTGCAGCAATGATAAAACAAAGATATGCAAATAACTTAATTTTCATATACTCTTGATGTGTTAGGTAACTGTAAACACATGCACCCTTCATCATTATAATAAGAAATGGAGAGTTTGAGTAAAATTAACCAAATTGAAAATACTGCATATGTTTAATTGTTTAACCAGGTTCTATTTCTTGTGGTTAATTTTACGGTTATGCAAAATCTTCCTAGCATCATTTGTTCAATAATCAATAATAAAAAATATACAGTATAGTTAAATGAACGTCAACAATCATCCTATGTAGTACATAGTATACAACTAGTTACCAATTCTTCCTAGCACCATCTGTCCTACATCTTTGATCTCGTTATACTCGTGTAGCTTGGTGATGTGATCCTCCAACTCCTCAATCTTGTATCCACTATAAAGCATCAGACAACACAGCATCAGTATAATAACATACATCCGTTTATGATGGTAAACAGTTTTATTGTGCAAGTGAATTTCATTTTAAACTAATTTTAGATTTTAAGAACTGGAGTGTCCATCAACATGCATTTTAAAATGTGTGTTAAGTGGCACTGATGTTACATTATATATATTCAAATCTAACAAGAACTCCTATGTGTTAAGAGCAAGATATTCTATAGCTACTGCACCAACAATTAAGGAGGCCAAATCTAGTTTGAGTTTTTGTTCATTGTTCAGTTCACTTCACGGCACTGATTGTCAGTTTTTGTACAAAAATTAAGTCACAATTGAACTAAATTTGGATATAATAATTTAATGATGAATATGATATAATATTTAAACAAAAAGTTTGAAAAAAAATGCTTCTAGAAAATGTCAAAATTAAATTTGATATCAGTCTTAGGGCATTTTGTGTGTTTTAGCTCAAAATTTTACCTTTGGGATTGTCCCTTTTCACTATTTGCCTGCATGGTGACCCCCTTTTGTCTTTACTTATAAGAAAGATAATTGATGCAGAACCTCAAATACAACAAGAGTCCCATGGGTCTTCAAGTCCATCTGGTAAAAACTGGCCTATTTTTTTGGCATATGTAAAATATTTTCTTTTCAATTTTTTTTTTTAAATTGTTTCCCTATTATATTGACCCACCAATGGCATTTTCAGTGATTGGCTGTTCTGTGTGTTAATCTGTATTGTATATCAGTGATTGGCTGTTCTATGTGTTAATCTGTAATGTATATCAGTGATTGGCTGTTCTGTGTGTAAATCTGTAATGTATATCAGTGATTGGCTGTTCTGTGTGTTAATCTGTAATATTT
This sequence comes from Pododesmus macrochisma, assembly GCA_032359645.1. Classification (NCBI taxonomy): domain Eukaryota; kingdom Metazoa; phylum Mollusca; class Bivalvia; order Pectinida; family Anomiidae; genus Pododesmus; species Pododesmus macrochisma. The sequence continues at coordinate 2,475 of JAUMGZ010004874.1, read as the reverse complement.
ATCAGTGATTGGCTGTTCTATGTGTTAATCTGTAATGTATATCAGTGATTGGCTGTTCTATGTGTTAATCTGTAATGTATATCAGTGATTGGTTGTTCAGTGTTAATCTGTATTGTATATCAGTGATTGGCTGTTCTGTGTGTTAATCTGTAATGTATATCAGTGATTGGCTGTTCTGTGTGTTAATCTGTAATGTATATCAGTGATTGGCTGTTCTGTGTGTTTATCTGTAATGTATATCAGTGATTGGCTGTTCTATGTGTTTATCTGTAATGCATATTAGTGATTGGCTGTTCTATGTGTTAATCTGTAATGTATATCAGTGATTGGCTGTTCTGTGTGTTTATCTGTTCTTTTAATCAGTGATTAGCCATTCTGTGTGTTTATTTGTTCTTTTAATCATTGATTAGCTGTTCTGTGTGTTTATCTGTTCTTTTAATCAGTGATTGGCCGTTCTGTGTGTTTATCTGTTCTTTTAATCAGTGATTGGCTGTTCTGTGTGTTTATCTGTTCTTTTAATCATTGATTAGCTGTTCTGTGTGTTTATCTGTTTATTTAATCAGTGATTAGCTGTTCTGTGTGTTAATCTGTAATGTATATCAGTGATTGGCTGTTCTGTGTGTTTATCTGTTCTTTTAATCAGTGATTAGCCGTTCTGTGTGTTTATCTGTTCTTTTAATCAGTGGTTAGCGGTTCTGTGTGTTTATCTGTTCTTTTAATCAGTGATTGGCTGTTCTGTGTGTTTATCTGTTCTTTTAATCAGTGATTGGCCGTTCTGTGTGTTTATCTAGATATGTTCTTTTAAACAGTGATTGGCCGTTCTGTGTGTTTATCTAGATATGTTCTTTTAAACAGTGTTTGGCTGTTCTGTTTGTTTATCTGATCTTTTAATCAGTGATAGGCTGTTCTGTGTGTTTATCTTTTATTTTTTATTTACTATTCTGTGATTACCTGTTTTTGAGATCTCCTATTTGCTGTTCTTTGTGCTTAAGCTTTGATTCCAATTCTTGTATCTCCTTTAGCAAACTGTCAGAACTCTCTTTATAATTTGATACTTGTTGATGCAACTGTAAAAAAAGAAATAAAAAATGACACTCCAAAACTAACTTTCATAAACATGAGGAAACATTTCTAAAATTGAAATAAAACCGAAGGACTTACCGGGGACTTAAAAGCTGCAACAGGGTTTTTCTTCATATTTGTCGACATTGGTGATAATCCACATCTGAAATTGCAAAATAAAAACATAGTAAATTTCAGTATGATTTTTATCTAAATTAACAATGTTTCAAATCTACATGTAACAATACGTTAGTTAAGAAACCTGGTTTTTTTGTGTATGTATCGAGTCCATGTGGTGTTCAGTATATATGTGTATACACAGCGACTGACCTTTGACCCTTGTACAATGCGACTACCATGCTTGTTAGTTCAAGTATAAAATGTAAACAAGTAAACCGGTTCCCAACACTTGCACATTGCAGTCCTATATATCACGTTTCCCCATTAAATATTTGATTGTCCAAGGAGTAACACCCTAGCTAGCTTCCTTGGAACACAAACAATATATCATCATTTCACGGTATCAAACTTACACCTATGAGCTGTATGGTAAGTGTCGGTTTGTGTATTATATTAATCAGTCCATGTTTGGTTTAATTTTAGTTCCGTCGCTTTGTCATTCTAATATTACTGTTCTTTTGAAGAAAAGCAGGAATATTGTGATTGTCTCTGCCGTCCATCTGTCTTACCCTGCAATTTCTCCTACACCATTTGAGATAGGAACTTCAAGAAGACAAATGTATGGGGAAGTGCACAAGTTAACACTTTTAGATTTTTTATATGACCCTATACATAGCCAGGGGTTGGGCAAGAAGGGTTTGGGTCATGTGGGTAGAAAATATTTCTTTTTTATATAGTCTTATAGCATACAAAATCAAACATTATCATGACGTATATATTTTTCTGCAACTTATTGTAGCATATGGTGATCACCAGGGGGAGGGGGGTTAGGGGTACATGGGGGTTGATAGGCCTAGGTGGTCAAACCATCTGCGCGGGATTATGCGATGGTGTGCAATCTACGACATAGTTCTAGTTTATTTCAACATGTTCAATTCATTCTTTGTCTTCATTTTGAATTAGTTTTGTGTTGTATTGCACAATTATGTAGGTTGTTTTACATAATAAACCATCATCATTCAACTATAAAACCCTCATTGATTACTGTACATATATGAGCTAGCCAGGGTTCCTACCAAATTTGGTTGAAATCCATCCAGCGGTTCTTGAGAAAAAGTCAGTTTTGTAAAGTTTACAAACAACGCATGTTTGTCAATATAACTTAAATTAACATCACTGTACCCAAATTGGGACACTTTTACTGCATATTCCTATATATTTCCAGCGTTCAAAAATTCATAGACACTTTTTGTTTGTTTTTGACAAAGAGTGCCTTTTTGCTGTTTTTCTGTC
>JAUMGZ010004863.1:0-10395 GCA_032359645.1 Pododesmus macrochisma | reverse complement strand
GTTTTCAAAAGACCGACAGTTGTGATTGCATTGTAACAGGTATCGTGTGTATCCATTAAACGGGCTTGTTCAACACTTGTTTACGAACGCTTAGCTATAATATTTGTTTTCAAAAGACCGACAGTTGTGATTGCATTGTTACATGTATTGTGTGTATCCATTAAACGGGCTTGTTCAACACTTGTTTACGAACGCCTAGCTATAATATTTGTTTTCAAAAGACCGACAGTTGTGATTGCATTGTAACAGGTATCGTGTGTATCCATTAAACGGGCTTGTTCAACACTGTTTACGAACGCCTAGCTTTAATTGTTTTTAAAAGACCGACAGTTGTGATTGCATTGTTACAGGTATCGTGTGTATCCATTAAACGGGCTTGTTCAACACTGTTTACCAACGCCTAGCTATAATATTTGTTTTCAAAAGACCGAAAGTTGTGATGGCATTGTTACATGTATTGTGTGTATCCATTAAACGGGCTTGTTCAACACTGTTTACGAACGCCTAGCTTTAATTGTTTTCAAAAGACCGAAAATTGTGATGGCATTGTAACATGTATTGTGTGTATCCATTAAACGGGCTTGTTCAACACTGTTTACGAACGCCTAGCTATAATTGTTTTTAAAAGACCGAAAGTTGTGATTGCATTGTTACAGGTATCGTGTGTAACCATTAAACGGGCTTGTTCAACACTGTTTACGAACGCCTAGCTATAATATTTGTTTTCAAAAGACCGAAAAGTGTGATGACATTGTTACATGTATCGTGTGTAACCATTAAACGGGCTTGTTCAACACTGTTTATGAACGCCTAGCTATAATATTTGTTTTCAAAAGACCGAAAGTTGTGATGGCATTGTAACATGTAGTGTGAGTATTCATTAAACGGGCTTGTTCAACACTGTTTACGAACGCCTAGCTATAATATTTGTTTTCAAAAGACCGAAAGTTGTAATTGCATTGTTACATGTATTGTGTGTATCCATAAAACGGGCTTGTTCAACACTTGTTTACGAACACTTAGCTATAATATTTGTTTTCAAAAGACCGAAAGTTGTGATTGCATTGTTACATGTGTCGTGTGTATCCATTAAACGGGCTTGTTCAACACTGTTTACGAACACTTAGCTATAATATTTGTTTTCAAAAGACCGACAGTTGTGATTGCATTGTTACATGTGTCGTGTGTATCCATTAAACGGGCTTGTTCAACACTGTTTACGAACGCCTAGCTATAGTATTTGTTTTCAAAAGACCGAAAATTGTGATTGCATTGTTACATGTATCGTGTTTATCAAATCAACGGGCTTGTTCAACACTGTTTACGAACGCCTAGCTATAATTTTTTGTTTTCAAAAGACTAACAGTTGTGATTGCATTGTAACCGAAATCGTGTACTATGATGTAACCATTTGCATATTTATATTATGTTGATTTTTCATTTATTTTCATCGGTTGTCTATATAGAGGATCTGTAATGAGTTTCCATTTCATATGGGATTTATGAAACGAGTTATGAATCTTTTTAATTTTAGCAAGCCTTGCAATGGAAACGAATTTCAGATTCTTTTTATCATATGACTCGAATAAAAAGCGTTATTTTTTTTTATCATAAAAATGCTTTAAAAATGTGTGAAAATAAGCACTGAAAAGCCTTCACGTAACAATTAATTATAGCGTCATATCATTTTTACGTGACGTCATAATCAAGCCATGGCCAATCTGAACAGAATGGAGGTGTGCCATGCAGCCAATCAAAACAGCTTTAGGAAAACTGTTTATGTAACGAACAAAAATTTAATAACTTGCACATAAGTCACCTCTGGCCTTTTCTTGTTGATGTATATTGTATATATTGCAGTATTGATAAACACAGAATGAGTTGAAGCTAAGAGGTGCAATACAATGAATTCTGTAAGTATTCTTTACAAAAACAAACTCTTCTTGTTGAGATATTTAGATTATCAACATCTGTATAATGTGGTGTATATTGATGATATTCTTAAAAAAAAAACGTGTTCTCTGTTATTATCCGTTTCGTTTATTGACGTCTGCGGGATAATTTAATAAATTTACACTTATTGTTTTCGACAATAACAATCATGTGAACAACTCTTACGTAAAAATTGTTGTTCAGTGCTATGATATATAGATGTATTACCACGTAAGACTTGTTGTTCCGTGAGTGCGATGATATATAGATGTATTACCACGTTAGACTTGTTGTTCAGTGCGATGATATATAGATGTATTACCACGTAAGAATTGTTGTTCAATGCGATGACATATAGATGTATTACCACGTAAGACTTATTGTTCAGTGCGATGATATATAGATGTATTACCACGTAAGACTTGTTGTTCAGTGCGATGATATATAAATGTATTACCACGTAAGACTGATTGTTCAGTGCGATGATATATAGATGTATTACCACGTAAGAATTGTTGTTCAGTGCGATGATATATAGATGTATTACCATGTTAGACTTGTTGTTCAGTGCGATGATATATACATGTAGATGTATTACCACGTAAGACTTGTTGTTTAGTGCGATGATATATAGATGTATTACCACGTAAGAATTGTAGTTCAGTGCGATGATATATAGATGTATTACCATGTTAGACTTGTTGTTCAGTGCGATGATATATAGATGCATTACCTAAGAAAGTTTGTGTACCTATCACCGGCGCAGTGGCTTAACGGTAGAGCGTTCGCTTTGAGTTCTTGTAGGCGGGGGTTCGAATCCCTGCAGAGTCAAACCTAAGGCGTTCACAATATGTTATCTTCTCGCTTTCTGCTTAGTAAGCACTCGGCATTACTGGGTAGGTGAATAACTGGTTTGTTCGGTGTCAGGATAATGTTGCAGAGTAAAGTATCACGTCTGTATATATTTTGTCTTTTTTCTTCTAATTTTAATTGAATTGAAGAGTGACAAAACAAAGTATTTGACGTATTCATGTGATCATATAGATTATGTAGCTCAGTGGATACCACTAACGTAATTAACTGTTTCATTTAACAAACATAATTCACCAGGGAAGACCATAATTACCAAACTTTTTATTCGATTCAGTATATTCCAAGCATGGTGATTTAACGACATGTTATATATGAGTCTTTTCACAGAAGAAGAAGAAAACGCAATTCGTATAAATTAATAATTACACAAATCGTTTTCTTAAATATTTTTGGAATGTTGTCATATCAAGATCTTAACTTGAATTAATACTTCTGAACAAGACATTAAATCTATTAATACCTGTCTTTAAATACGAATCAGATCAAAGCACCTATATTATACTAAAACCTGTACAAGCGTACTATACATAGACGTTAATATGCCGGTACATAAAGGATAAATATTTCATATACAGCTACCTGGTCTTAATTATGCACTTTCTGACTTATCGAATATGTCTCCATTTTAGCAGGTGTTAAGAAATATTGAACAGCTATATGACAGTGTCGGTGGCATGTTTCATCTCGTTGATTATTTCCGGGTAGTTAAATTGCAATACCTGCAATACACACGATATCTTATTGTGGGCAGATTCGAGTTTTACCCGCGGGTTACTTTTGATAATATCTTTGAAGGATTTCGAATATTAACATAAAATAGTGCGAGATGCTATTGAAATTTGACAGTCACATGAGGGCTAGCTGCGGACAACCATCTTACCGTTACAAAGGCGTACAATGTGTATGAAAAAAACTGAGGTTGCGGTGTAGAAGGAAAGTCGGTTAAGAAAGGACCTTATTCAAAAATATACAGAGTTAACTGAAAAGTTCGTCAAAGATGCAGGGTTATAGAGAAAACCTTGTCAAAGATACAGGGTTAGGTGCAAAACCTTGACAAGAGTACAGGGTTATAATGAAAACCTTGTCAAAGATACAGACTTGGCTAAAAACCTTGTAAAAAAACAGGGTCAGTTGAAAACCTGACCAAAGATAGAACTTAGCTCAAATCTTTGTCAAATATACAAGGTTGGCTAAAAAACCTTGTCAAAACACAGGGTCAGCTGAAAACCTGACCAAAGAAAAAGCTTAGCTGAAAACCTTGTCAAAGATACAAGGTTGGCTAAAAAACCTTGTCAAAAACAGGGTCAGCTGAAAACCTGACCAAAGATAAAGCTTAACTGAAGATCTTGTCAAATATACAAGGTTGGCTAAAAACCTTGTCAAAACACAGGGTCAGTTGAAAACCTGAACAAAGATAAAACTTTGCTGAAAACTTTGTCAAAGATACAAGGTTGGCTAAAAAACCTTGTCAAAACACAGGGTCAGCTGAAAATCTGACCAAAGTAAAGCTTAGCTGAAAACTTTGACAAATATACAAGGTTAGCTGAAAACCTTATCAAAGATACAACGTTAGATGAAAACCTTGTCAAACAAAAAGGTTTGCTAAAAACCTTGTCAAAGACACAGGTTAGCTGAAAACTTTATAAAGAACAATATTGTAAATTATGGGAAGTACATCTAACCTAGTTGAGAAATATTTTATTGTAAAGAAAGGTATAATTATAAAACGTCGTGTTTTATCTTTGTATCAGCACATTATTGTGTATCTTAAGTTCAGTATAATCATCTCGTGATCACAATTTGATACGTAAAGTAGCAAGTCACCCTACGGGCTTATAAATACATTTGTCCCGATATTCGGTCTATCTTTACATCTACTTTACTCTACTTTTGTAGGGGTAACAAGTTTATTTTGATACATAACCCTTGATTTCTCAAATCAATTTAACACTCTTTCTCCCGACACAAACTAACACCACTACGCGCGATTTTAATGCTTACACTTAACATAATTTTATTGCCGTCTTTCAATTTAAAGGTGAAGAAAAGAAGAAAAAAGGGTTTTTTTACGTTGGCTTTGAATTGACATTCATATCAAAGCCTTTTTATCTACCATGAATTAATAGAAAATATTTCATTTAAAGTCAATTTAGTATAAGTTAAACTATATTTATTGAGTATTGAAAAGTAGGGAACGTGCACGGTTCGATGAGCACGCGATCACGCTCCGCCGGCGCGAGACAGTTCCCTCCATTTTACAACCTGCATCAACGTGTGACGAACCTCTCTATTTATCAATGGTGGCGTACGTATGTCACATGGACACTTTACACGCCGATGTTTCATGGTAGTATGTTTTACCTGATGATGTGTGTTTACATGTGTATGTGCTCTGGGAGCCTGACAGAATGATATTGTATCTGATGCTTCTAAAAAGCACATTAAGGTAAGTCACAGCTTTAAATATTAGGGGATTTCATTTTTCTTGAAAATAGATTTTATTTAAGAAATTTTCTTTACGCCGGACTTTTTCTTTACGCCGGACTGTGGCTTGCAGGTTAGCTAAATTGCAGACTAACAATGTGTATTGTTTGTCAAAAGAGGACACCTCATCAACTACATGTTATCTTATCTGTTTTAATTAAAATTCTGCGAACACCTGCCGTATTGGCAAAATTATCTTACTTATCATGTCTGTTTTGTTAATATTATGTATTAAATAACATCATATTTACAAAATAGCATGTAACTATAAAAGAAAGTGACTCACTATATTGTTTAAAGAGATTCGTTTCAAATCCATTAAAATTATGATTATTAGTTTTAAGGTTTCTATTCATACATATGGGGATGTTTTGTCACTAAATATGCAAAACACCACACAATATTCGTATTTATCAACTCCGTTTTATCGCTTTGTTTTATTGTCTTAATTTTATAGCATTTTGTTCCAATAAATTAATTTTATGGCATGTTGTTATATTATGTTAATACTTAAGTATTTTGTTTAAATTTTAAAATCATGTTTTTATATATTGTTTACGTTATTGTTTGCTTTCTTGATCCTTGCAATATGCAGTCATGTATAATTGTTATTATTTCGCACAATTGAGTTTGATATTTTGCTAGATTCTTATATTATTTTTATCAACCAACAAGGCAGATTCAAGAGGTAGTGCATGTAATTAATTCACCTGCCTAACATTTGTAGAAAATTTTACCTACAAACCTATGTAATTATAACATGGACAGTGTGCTTGAAGCACGTTGTAAGATATATACAGTGTAGCTTTGAAATGTTGATGAACAATTCTAATATTCCTATTGTCAGTGAAAAAGGCAGATTTAAAATATAGTAGTTAAATTACCTGCCTATAATTGCAGAACAATCTTTACCCTGGCTATGTGACAATATATATAGACAATGTTTTTGGAAAACGTTATAAAAATAAAAATATAGTAAATAGAAAAACCAAGACGATATATAAGTGTACGTAGCTATGTTTTTTTTTATACAATGCTCTTATAGGGCCCATTCTTTTGTTATCAGACACAAGGCATATTAAAAAATTTAAAATAAAGAATTTAATTTTCAAATTATTTGCCTTAAATTTGTTTAAAAATATTTATCCAATATATATTAGTATGACAACACGGAGAGTGTTCTTGAAGCATGTTAAAATATATATATATGTACTTTGTTTATACAATGCTCTCGTATAGTTTTTATTAATTCAAAAGGGAGATTCAAAATAAAACAGTTAAACTATATGTCTAAAATTCGTAGAACAATTCTCCCAAACTACGTTATAATGACAACATGGAAAGCGTTCTTGAAACACGTTATAGGATATATAGTGAGTAGCTAGGAATTTGTTAATACATTGTTCTTATAGTCTTTTTATAAATCTACAAAGGCAGATAAAACATAGTTCAATGATCTGCCTACAATTGGTATTAAATGTTAACCATGCATTTGTTCCTATGTTATAACGACAACATGGACAGCATTCTTGAAGCACGTTATAAGATATATCCAGTGTAGCTATGAATTGTTTATACAACGTATACTTGACATGGGGATTAACTTCTGACAGGTGTGACTGATACCTGGATTAACCTTGTCCTATCTATTACTACAAATCTACACATACTTCTGTGAAAAATATTTATCAATGTTAGTCTGTGGATCCTTGTAAAATATGTAAAAATCCCTCACCGGATTCGTTGTGACGGATGCTGTCTTTGGATTTTAATTTCAATGTTTGACTTCCTGAGTCGTCGGTATCTAGTTTTGCTTTGTTGTGCATCGTTGGAATGTAATTACTAGGTCTCTGAACATTAGACAATTATTCTTGTTTTAATCAAAGAAAATTCTGGATGTTTATTACAAACGAATGAACTATACATGAATGCATTCTGATACGAAAAAGACATATGTGATATATACTTAATAGGACAAGCATGCTAAATAATCTTAGCAATTACCACAAAACAATGACATGAACGACAATTCTAGCGAAATTGTACCACACGGCAACTTTCTGTAACATGTACGCAACGTTTCCTCTAGTGCATTGTTTAATCTTGGATGGGCACAGTTCATGCGAACCTTTTTTACTGGGTGGTCATCGCTAGTTGACATCCTTTGACCTTTAGCATATAAGATGGAGTTCACAGACCATTGTAAGGACACGTGCACTCGGCCTTTCCAAACTACTTCCCCGCCATTGTCCATAGGAGGAGTCCAGTAGTATTCTAACGAACATATAGACTTTTCATTCCCAGTAAACTAGACTCAACAGAAAATTCGAATGGATTGATAAGTAACAATTGTAATATGAGTAAAACAAGATTACAACTTATAAGTCTAAGGAAGAAAGGTGAATGCAATTTATACATGTTAAAAAAGGTTGTGAATTATTTACGAAAGTTTGCTGATCCTGCTTTCTTCACTTTGCCTAAGTCTTTAGTCTTACTCGGTGTGAAATAGACCTATATGTTATTTTGTATAATGTTAACAGTTTAGAGAAAAACAGAAGGTTACTAACGCATTATATTTGTGTGTTATATTAATTAAAATGTCAACACAGCTTACAACACTCTAAACTGTAAAATTTTCAATGCATTTTTTTCATTCACTCATAATCAATGTTGGCGGCCTGTTTTGTGATATGGTGTTAGAGATTGAACATGCGTTTCTGCGGGTTTCAAGTTCCGGGGAACAGCTGGGGTTTCATGAATACAAAATATAATTACATTTTATGTAGGTAATAAATCTATTCTTAAAAACAAAATAATGAATATTACTGTACACAACGATACAAGATAAAAATGTACTACCGACAGAGATGTACACATTAAATGTTTCTTGAGTGAATATTTTTTTATAGACAACGCTTCGTGTAATGTGATGTGCATCAGTATTAACATACAAGTATGTACAGTTAATATGTTGATATGGAAGCTTTACAGAAATACGCTTACCGGTCCGAAACGTATACACTTGCGTCAATTTCTTTTCTTGTAAATGTATAAAAGGTTAAATTGTTATTCAAGTGTGTCTAATACCACTAATTAGCTTGCGATGGGTTTTGGAGTAGTTTGCGACGGATTTCTAGGCATTTTCGGCCGGGGCCGCACGGGACTCCTTGCGACTGCCGGGTCATATTTTGGAATCGGGCGGGCATCGAGTTACATTTAACTCGGACTTAAAACCTGGTGCGGCGTTTCGAATCGCAAACTAGTCGCCAATAAATCGGTCGATGCCTGGCCGATATCCGGCTGGGCATCGCACACATCGGGCGGGCACAGGGCCAACTTTTTGACAACCCCGACAATCCATATACCGGCCAAGCACCGACCAGACTCTGGCCGGAGTTTGGCCGACCACCCACTGGGGCTCGCGGGGGTATCGCAGGGACATAAGCAAGACATTAGACGAGTGCCTTCCAGGCACCGGCCGATAAACGGGCCAAGAATTCGACTTCATTTCAATTTTAACGTCATTGCAGCGTGCGAGGCACTTTTAATTGTGACTGTGACCACTCAATAGCGTGATCTATCGCCGACCTCTTCAAATCGACCGATGCCTAGAAATCGCAAACGCCGCCCGGCCTCCGCTTTATTGTGACTTAAGCATTACAGGGGTACAACGTTCATCTTTACAAACGGAACGATCGTAAACTGGAACGAATGATAAAGCTGGAACGGAAAACGAACGCATTTACGAATCGAACGATAAATGGTAAAATATGGAAAAAGAGCGCTGAGCCCCCTGTAATTAATTAAAGTAGCTTCCGGTATTCAGGAACAGTTTAATTACTTATTAAACAAAACTAAACCAAGCATCTTTTTGTTGACATTTATACTCTATAAAAAATGAATGTATGATTAATACTTAACATACTTATATATTACTCTTACCAGCAATCACTTTCGTACCACACATATCATCTGTTTGTGACGTCACTTCCGGTACTGAAAAAGGCATCAAATGTCGCCATCGGTGCAAACCGTCGACATGACTTAGAAATGAGTTAAAAAAACGTTGAAACCTTATAAAACAAACAAACGAACAAACAAACATAAAAACAAACCATTTTAGATTTCAACTCAATCTAAATTATGAATATTTTATGTTAAGGTGATTGATTTCTCAACCTTTTTCATGTTTGCCCCTAAGTGTCAAATCGACTCTCATCTCCATTGTCCCATGCGTTTGTTCGCTCATAGGCTTTAAAGAGGATATATAACTCTGATGAACAGAATGTCATGGAATAGAGTTAGAACCCAATTAATGCCAACAGAATTTTGAAACAATGTTGTCAGGAAAGTTTTATCAAAAAGCCATGTTTCAACTACATGTATTTATGAGTTACTTTTTAACTATGACATGTATGTATTGTTAAAACCATATCTGGAAATAAAAAACCTTTACTGACGGTCGCCTATGAGCAAACAAACGCATGGGGCAGTGGAGATGAGAGTCGATTTGACACACAGGGGCAAACGTGAGAAAGGTTGAGAAAATCAATCGCCTTAACATAAAATATTCATAACTTAGATTGAGTTGAAATCTAAAATGGTTTGTTTTTATGTTTGTTTGTTTATTTGTTTGTTTGTTTGTTTGTTTGTTTGTTTGTTTTATAAGGTTTCAACGTTCTTTCAAACTCATTTCTAAGTCATGTCGACAGTTTGCACCGATGGCGACTTAATAGGGCTATCCTGACACTGAGCCGACCAGTCCTTTTCATATCCAGAACGTTGAAAGCTTAACAGATAAGATAACCAAAAAACGTCTTAGATGCGACGCGGTCGGGGACACTGCCCAAAACTGTCATGAATTGCTCGCTATTGTATCATATACTTGCCGAACAGTGTCAAAAACTACTCGATATTGTGTCCTTTACTGTCCGAAACTGTATCCTATATTGCTCGCTATGTTGTCATATACTATTTGAAATGATGTGTCATACTGCTCGCTATTGTGTCATATACTTGCCGAACAGTTTCAAAAACTACTCGATATTGTGTCCTTTACTGTCCGAAACTGTATCCTATATTGCTCGCTATGTTGTCATATACTAT
>JAUMGZ010004841.1:0-10396 GCA_032359645.1 Pododesmus macrochisma | reverse complement strand
ACTCCGGGTACTCCGGTTTCCTCCACCAGTAAAACTGGCACGTGCGTAAATGACCTTAGCTGTTGATCGGACAATAATCCCTCAATACAAACAAAGCTTTTTGTTTGTATTAGGTATATGTTGTACTAGATTGTACATAGGTTAGTCCTACATGTAGATGAAAGACAGAGGTTGATGGTTACTTTTTTAATTGTTCTTTTTCACAATTAAAGTTTACAATAAAGATACTCTTCCCCTTTCCCTCTAAAACTTAGTTTTCTGAAAACGAGACTATGTCCAGCAATATTAAAAGTACTTATTATAAGGATGTATGAGCGTGAGGGTTTGACAGGAAGTAGGGTAAAATCTGCTTTAAAGTAAATCATGTAATACTAAGAAAAAGTAAACTGTGTTGATTTACTTACTAGATACTAATTGTAATCTATTCAAATAAAAAGGGCCAGAGATGATAGACCACATCAAACTATAACAAAGGGACTATATTTTGTTGCGGCGAACATTAACGTTGTTATGCGGTTTTGACGTATATAAAATATGACGTTTTGCGTTGCTAGGTAATTCAAAGTTAAATAACTTTTGAACTAATGGGTGAACTTATATGAAACTTTGCAAGAACAATCCTAAAATCACATGGATATGGATTTTAGTTTCCCTTGGTATGTATGCGATATGACTTTTTTAAGGTTTAAGGGTACATAATGGAGAAAAATGACTTACACGAATTTTTGTCAAAAAATTGTGAAAAAAGTTGATCGTTAACCCTTTATTTTTACTTGTTAATTTGATGCGTTTTCAAATTTTCTATCTTCTACATAGAAAAAAACAGTAAAGTTTTTGGCATATTTATTGGTATCTATAAAGGAATTTTATTGCCTAAATTATCTGCAAAAAACAGAAAGAAATGTATTTGTTCTAACTTGATCTGAACTTTATATTTCATTAATAATGGTTTTAAATAAAAACTTCCTTTCTGGTATACATAATAAGAGATGTGAACACAGGCTAGGTACTTTGCAAGAATTTCAGGGAAAATTTAAATTTCAGCTACTTTCATTTCGACTGGCTTTAGAGAAAAAAGAAGTGCTGCAACATATCAATTTTGTATGTACATATCTTCCCGGGACCTCGTCTTTCCTAAAGTCAACAATAGAAAAAACTTTGATTTTATAAAGTAGTCGGTTCACACACTCGTACAACCTTAAGATAAACAGCAACACAAAGTGCAGCTTCTTTCTTCTTATTTGATCTACTCGAAATTGTATTTCCAAATGCATTCTTCGCTATATAAAACTATTAACCTCTTTTTACCAATGATGATTTATAACTTTGATGTCAGATGTTATCAAATTAAGCGCATACATATACTAATAAAAAACCAATTCTACGGAAAAAGTACATAATAATGTTATAACAAACTTTATGAGATAAAAGAAGAACATGTTTAACTTAATTGACTGAAGACACAAAGTTATCAACGACCTGCTTTGTCATAGGAGAAAGGAATAACAGATCGTTATATAAAATAAATGAGAATAACTGAAAAGTAAACTTGATTAATTAGCTTGGGAGGCATAAACGGCCTTATGATATTTTACAATTTGATTGGTATCATGTACGGTTACTTTACACGCTTATTTACAACTGTATTGTTGGTGGTTAAAAGTGCATCGAATACTTCATATCCGGTTCGTTTACACCCACAAAACATTAATTCGTGTGAACATTATACAATTTTGTATGTCATAAATAAAATTTTCACGAAAAAAGTTATTTCCTTAAGTAAGTAATCTTGTATATTTAAGATTCCGTTATGTAATTATCATTCGTTTAGATACAGTACCAAGATTGCACTGATGCTGTGTTGGGCTGGCCTTTCTGTTTTACTGTACTGACGTTACCGTCAGCTCGGCGTTAAGAGACTTTGGGGAATATCTTTTCCAAAGTTCAGCTTCTAAATACATAGCGTAACCCAAAATAAAACACATTTCCCTCGATAAACAGATAGGATTAGTCAGCTAAATGGATCTTCTTAGAATGGTAAAATGATATGAAGCAAAAGTATGTGACTCCTGATACTGTATCGACCAACCCGGACCCCGAGAATAAATAGTGCACTTTTATTTCTAATTTAAACATGTTTTCTTGTCTGTACATTATGTACATTACTAAGTTTTTCTCTCTCTTTTTTGAGTTTTTTTCTTTCCCTTTTTGATATTCATACAATAACCTTGATGCACAATTTTCATCATGTTTTTGGCGAAAGAAGTAAAACGATAAATAATTAAATATGTTTTCGACATCTATTTCAAAGTATCCGGGACATTGTTACATATTTAGTAGAAAGTGTCATAAACTAGGTATAGATCTATAGATATTAACCAGATACTGTTAAAATGTGTTCATCAATATTTCACAGCCGATATTCTAGAGTTACTGATAACCGAACACAAGGGTGATATAACAAATGTGGTACAAGATAAAGACATTTGGCATTTTAAGAAAACTCTTACCATTATTGGCTTTTTCGGAAGCTAGGTTGAAACAATTATTCAATTTGTGAAAGATGTGAAGGGCCTTGGTTTAAATCACTGATAAACTTTATCAGTTTGTCCTATAAAAGCGATGTTTTCCCTTAGGTTATAGAATCTACAGTGTAAATACACGTAATTGGGATGATTTTAGAAAACCATCACCTACATACATCTAAATGACCGGTACTTAAACATCGAGATAGGCGGGATATCGAATTAACCTTGATGTCACTTATTATTAATATCTTAATAACAGTTGCAGTAATATCTTTCGTGTGTGTTTTAATAGAGGGTTTTTTTCCCCATAATGAGTTCCCAGACATTTCATCTTCCGTAAACTTGGTCTCAAACCGCAGTATATTTATTGGCAAATTGAAACTGGAACAGACATGATAATATTTTTTCAGCTCTCAACTTTTTTAAACAAGAGGATTTGACACTTAATTCATATTCGCAGTGAATTACCATGAACGCTTATGCAAATACTTCTCTTCTAAATTCCATAGTAAATGTCATACTGGTGACACCAATAATTTAGATTTTACATTTCATTGTAGTGTACAAATAACACATTCAGAATAAAGTGTGCTTCAACCATTCACTTCATTATAATTGTATATTCTCCAATTTGACAAGTCCTTTCTTAAAATAACAGATCTGTCTTACCCTAATAGTTTTGGCCATACAGATTGGTTAATCTAATGGTCCAATCTCCCCTTTAACCAATCGCTGTAGCGAACATAGGTGTACTGCATTCATTTTGGTGACCTTGGTCCGCTTTTTAACACTATATACTCGTCTCCTTGAAGACGAGTAATGAGCAGCGCTAGATGTTATTAGGTTTATGGGTTGAACACATTATACCAATCACTCCAGAGTCATGTAACCTATAGTCAACATCATAAAGAGTACTCACTTCAAACATGAAGAGGTTTTTTCAATTACGCTATAAATCTTCTTTTTTTTGTAAGTTTAAAGTCAATAGTGATAAATGAAACCAAATGATGCATCATAAAACACATTCACGTTATTTGTTCCAAAAGTCATGCAAAAGTCACAACTGTGCAGATAGCTAGGGCGTACACGTTAAATAAAAGGGCGCGTGACAATAATTTGCATAATCCGGGTCTCCTGAGCGCTGAAATAAAATTGGTACACTCAAGGAAGATACCTAATTATTAGTTCCGCTTCCTCTAAATGCCTGTACCTAGATCATTGGAGCGTGAAGAGCTATAGCAGACAATTGCAAATTTAGACCGGTCTTCACTGCATTCAACTAGAACACGCAAAGAAAACCCCGAAACATATTTGAATGCACAACAAATTTGCAACTCAGAATTGCATGCATTTATTTTGAATCAACTTTCTGAGTCCTCTTGAGAGCTTAAAGATAACGAGAATATGTTATAGACTGACCATAGGGGAGTCTAGCCGGTAAAAGCATCTTATATCAAAAGTGCGTTATGCAAGATATTCACCTTAATTAATGCTTGTTATGAAAACATTGCTTTCTCAGAATGACGACTAATGACATATCAATTACCTGTTCGCTATAGTATTCTGCGGACAAACTGTAGACATATAATGATGTTTCACAACCTGTAAGCTGATTATGACGACAGTAGTGGGCTAATTCACACAGCCAGTTTACGATGTTTCATTTTGACCTGACGGAAGCTGATAGTTCAGTTGAGCGCGTAATGGTCGTGCAACCTAAATAACCGTAACCTACAATGACTTCTGTTTTACCATCGTTGGCTTATAACATAGCCTTTATCTAAAATGGTGTCAGATATTATACTTACAGGAAATTGTTATGGCTTAATGATGAACACATTTACTTTGAGTGCACAGAAGTAATGATTTTGTCATTTATCATGTTGCGTCTTTACGGGAATGGCGTCTTAAAGAATTTGACAGGTATATAAGAGACTGCGTGTACTGTAGCTAAAATGAAATATACTGTACATGTAAAAAAAATCTCGCACTGGATTTACATCTGTATTTTTTATTTATTATTTATCAAAGATATTGAAAAAGATCAAATACATAACCATTTTGTAAAACAGACTTATGAATTATAAATTGATTTTTTGACGTATTCTATATACAGGTTTTCTTTTAAATGACATTAATACTGTGTTTATCAAATTGTAAGTTTTAAGAGTAAAGAATTATGGGTATTCTTACAACAATCTTAAAAAATCAATAACACCAACAACGATGTTTATAGACAGCATTATTACAAAGGTTTTATAACAACAATTTTGCTAAACATAAATACTGTGTTTAAAATTGAATGTTACAGATATAGAAATTTGCATATGATACGTACATATTTACATAGATTATTGTTGAAGACACGTCATATATAACAGGCTTCTCTTAAAAGTCAACAGGCTCTCACTTTGTATCTCATTGATACGATTACATACATACAGACGTCCTTATCCTAGGGGTAAGACGCCACCAAAAACCTTTAAGTAGGGAATTTACGTTGTCTTCTTCAAAATGAGATCAAGTTGATGCTATATATGTATATGTAAAACTGCCATGGGTTATTGCGAAGAAGATATAACGCGAAAGGGACATCTTGGAGTGCACTTGAATTCTATTTCCATGTCACGTCAATCATATGTTATACATATAATTGTGATGTGCCAGGAGTGGAATGTTAAGTTACGCATCAACCCTTCGCCTGCCGCTTTGCTGTTGAAATTCGTGTTATATTATAACTATATTGCATCCTCACTTTAGTGTACAGTGATCTATACTCAAACTTGTATGCTAAAGTGCCTCGTTGATTGTATGTCGATAAAAATGTGGTTTTGTCTATCTATCAACATAATTTATGTACTGGCTGTATATCGACGATCAGGGCGGTGGCTGTCTATCGATGAACTAATGTCGTAGTTGTATATCGGTGAACAAATGTCGTAGTTGTCTATTGACGATCGGGGCAGTTGTTGTCTATTGATAAACAAATGTCGTAAATGTTGTTGTCTACCGACGATCAGGGCGGTGTTTGTCGTTTTATGAACAAATGAATCTCCGCAAGCCAAGTTTCGCTACACTACGTTTCACTACGATAGGATAAGCGAACTGAAAGGAAGTGATTCGTATACGTTGGCTAGGGAAGATGTGAAATAAGATGATGATGCAAATATTCTTGTTGCTACCTTAATTATATTTTTGGTGTTGTTTGATTCTCTATTTCCATTAAATTGAATAATCCCTGCTCTATTTTAATCTTGGAACTGCTCTATTATGTCCTTTGCCGGTAGCATAATCAAGCGCAAAGTCATAGTCGCCAAAATGTTTCAGATTCGTTCCATGACGTCATTGTCATGGTACTGGGAAATAGTTTCGGAGCATTTTCCCAGCTGCATATATTTTGCATTGATTTCTACTGGGAAAATAGTCAAACTTGTTTACCTGAATTTATATAGAGAATTGGGTAACAAATGTAACCGTTACTGTCATTTTGTAAACATATGCAAAAAAATGAGAAATTCCCAGTTTTAATATTTAAAATTTACACAGTAAATCTTCAGGTGTTTACCAGAAATTGATTGATTATATGTACTTGGATTTTCAAGTTTGCCTCTTTTATCTTTCAAGATGGAAATGAATGCCTACATGTTGAGATAAGGCATTTAATTTCACTTCAATTAAATCTAGAACAGATCTACTTCAAAGTGAATAACTCTACAAATGACGCAAGTTAAACATGTGAAAATTTCCATCATCTAGATACTTGTGTGTTTTAGTCTGTCCCTGGCCAAGGCTTTTAATAGTAAAATGGTCACAGTAAATCTGAGTAAACAAATCTACATGGTGCAATAGGTTTACATTCCAAAAGCCTGTCTGCATCAGTAATCAAAAGTTTGAAAGGAAAAGTGACAGTTATTTATGGCTTAATTGATGTGAATTAACAGTTTATAATATAAATTGCTGAGGTTTTGTTTTATAGTTGTAAACAATTAAAAATGATGTGAAACCAAGTGTTCATTCAGTCTCTCCATTATACAATTCTATTTGGGTATTGATCCATTTCATTGGTTCAATTCCATATGCAAATTAAAACTGTCACTGTTCTATAGAATAGATAGTAGATCTATTCTAATTTCTTGTTACACAGAATATTTAATAAAAAATATATTACTGGGTAGTTAAAAAATAAAAGGATTGTACTATGATGAGTATCAATCACTGGACATGTTTTAGCAGAGTTCTTTTAAGGTAATTAGCTGATAATGAAGTGTAATATTTAAATCATGTCAGGACTCCCCCAAATTTTTATTTTACTTGTAATTAGCTGACATTATCACACACATAACCTATGTGTACCAGTTCTAACAAGTTTTTTTGTACAAGGAATGCTGCCAACTGAAGATCCCAATTCTTTTGTTGATTCAGCTAGTACAGTAAAGTTTAAGTGCCAAACTTATTCTAATGACAACCTTTTACATGTATACACTTCCTTATAGACTATAATGGACATTTGAATATGAGATACTTTTTTTTTAAATAGCTGACTGTATAATTTAAACTATCAATATAAATACTGTATACATTGAAAATTTAATCTTTATTTTCAAGGACGTTATAGTGTAAAAGGATAAACATTTAAACGGGACCTTTGTATTAAATTACAGTTTTAAAGGCCAATATTGAAATAAAGATTTGATTCCTGTGCCAATAACATAATTTAGAAACAATAATTGATGTTTTTTGGAGATATTTTATATATTCAAATGGAGATTTATAACATACTTTGAGGAATAGGCCAGACTTATAGCTTATTGCTTTTTCTTCACACAAAATAGATAGCATATTGGTCAAAGAAGTCAGCATATCTGTCAGGTCAAACCAAGAACTATATTACAATCATGCAGCTTCCCTTACAGGTCTGGTGATATTGGACATTTTTATATTCTTTGGACCTGTAGTTATTTATTGTACATTGCATCCATGGCAGCACCAACTTTTCGATATATCAATTACTTCAAACTACAATTATTGAAAATATTTAAATATGAATATATGCCCTTATTCAATCCATGTGAAAAATGACTATTATTTAATTAAGATAGCTGTACATGGCTCTCTCACTAACTGTTACAAAATTTTCTGTCAGAAACTGAATATAAAACCTGTTGAGAGTCTTATATATTCAAGGCAATGTACACAGTTCAAATTAATTGATGTTTTTGTAAAGGTTTCAGGACTTGACAGGCTGATCAATTTTAAAATTAAAACCCTTCACTTATTACAAATGAGAATGTTTTAGTTCCATCACTAATATCTCACTTTATTTACCCATTCTGTCTCTATTTACTATCATATGACAGGTGTGTTATTGTTGAAGTGGGTGTAGTCCTAATGTTTATAGGAGATAAAGCCAGTATCTTATCAGTTTTGATTGAACTGTATTGAAGTGTATATTCAGTTCAAGTAGGCTGCGTGAAAAGCAGAATAAAATCTTTTACAGTCATTTTTTGATACAACATTATGAACATAGAGATTCTTTCAGGTATATATATTTAGGCCACAGACAGCAGACAAATATATTGCACCATTCACATCTTGCACATGAGAGCAATCCAAGGAATATATTGTGTTGACAATTCTTAAAAGGTCCAGCGTCTTTATGTTATAAAACCTAGAATGATAGGAAAATTGTTGTAAATCAAATGTTTCAGGTTAACACTGGTAATACCATAGTACATGTAGTTTAAATTTAATCTTCATACAAGTCAAATAAAGAGCCGCAAGCCTTAAAACAGCTTAAGTTGCAGACCTTAAAGTTGTCTGTCATTTGCTATATCTAAACACTGAATCTAGCAACTGAAAATTGTACTTGAAGCATCATGGCACAGACAACCAAATTTGCATTGTTTTATGTCAAGCTCCAATATCCACTGTATTTACTACTTTAATGTGTCTGTAGCATGACATTTCAGTGAGACAGAACCGTGAAATCTCCATCAGTGTGCACCTTCTCAATGACCAAAACATTAAACTCCTTATTAAACCAACATTGTTGGCTGATGGCTAGAAATAAGTGTTATGTTGTTTGCTCATCTCTAGAATTCTAATACCTTACTTATGTTGGTTCACTTACGGCTAGAATTGTGTTACAATGTTGATTCATTGCAATAATTGTGTTACCTTGTTGACTCATTTCTAGAATTGTGTTACAGTGTTGATTCACTGCAATAATTGTGTTACCTTGTTGACTCATTGCTAGAATTGTGTTACAGTGTTGACTCATTGCAATAATTGTGTTACCTTGTTGACTCATTGCTAGAATTGTGTTACAGTGTTGATTCATTGCAATAATTGTGTTACCTTGTTGACTCATTGCTAGAATTGTGTTACAGTGATGATTCATTGCAATAAATGTGTTACCTTGTTGACTCATTCCTAGAAATGTGTTACATTTTTGGCGTATATTGCTAGCATTGTGTTATTTTGTTGTCTTATTGCTGAAATAGTGCTGTAACCTTGTTTAAATATAGACTATGTCATAATTAGATTACTTGGCAGAATTATCAGCATCAGTATCATTGGTATCCATAGTACCTGAATCATTGTAAACCTAATGGCCATTTGCAAAAATAGAAGAATGGTCTCTTCCTTTCATATGAAGAAATGATTTTTACAATATGACTTTTGAAAAACGTAGCGTCTTTTCTTATTAGGAAATGAGGGGCCGCGGTGGCCTAGTGGTTAAAGTCGCCGACTTGTAATCATAAGAGCCTTTCACCTCCTAGTGTGAGAAAGTTGCCAGTGACTTGCCGTAGGTCGGTGGTTTACTCCGCTAGTAAAACTGGCACGTCCGTAAATGACCTTAGCTGTTGATCTGACAATAAGCCCTTAATACAAACAACAAAAAATTATATATTTACGAATAGATATATCCTGACACCGAACCAACCGGTCCTTCTTCTACCAAGAAATGTTCAGCTTGGCGGGGAGCGAGCAGATTGCCTAATTTCAACATTTAGATTTCGACCCGACCGGGATCCTAACACCAGCCTATAAGCATGCACAAAGCGAATACTCTACTTCTGAGCCACCTCACTGGAGATTCGTACCGCATTTCTTGATATAGGTCCAGTGGTTTTGGGGAAAGCTGAAAACATTAAAAAAAAAAAAAAAAAAAAAAAGTAAACTACGAACAGTATTTTGTTGGAAAACTCCTCTTTTGACAATTCATGCAGTGCAGATGCGTTAAATTTGAAAAAAAATGTCTCGGCAAATCAAATTCCTTGGTGGTCAAGTTGCATTGAGTTTTGCAATATCGTGCACATTTAATGTGTAAAGAAAATCTAATTTAATTTGAAATTAATCTGAAAGTTTGGCTAACACCTCTTAAAACAAAAAGTTAAAAGGTACCAGTCATTCAGCCCTCCTACTTACAGTGTTAAATTGGATTGGACAATGTCAGAAATAGGTTTTGAAGAGGGCCATATAAGGAATTTATATATCAAGTTTTGAGAAAACCTGATAACTGATTCTTGGCAAGAAGAAGACAAAGTTTCAGCCAATGAGTTGCCCTAGTGGTGATTTTAAAAAAGCTTGAATAGTGCAGAGATAAACCCCTCCCATTGAAGGCGTCTATCTCAATGTTTGTCTAATTGATCCAGTGACTTTGGATAAGTCGAACATATGAAACGGTGACGACGGGCTATGGAAGGAATTAATAGCAAGAAAAACTCACCTTGTCTCTTCTATCCAGGTGGACTAAAACACGCCTTGTCTCTTCTATCCAGGTGGACTAAAACACGCCTTGTCTCTTCTATCCAGGTGGACTAAAACACACCTTGTCTCTTCTATCCAGGTGGACTAAAACACAC
>JAUMGZ010004830.1:0-10396 GCA_032359645.1 Pododesmus macrochisma | reverse complement strand
CAAAAACAGGACATGAGGTCAACCTATTTGGCCTGACTTATGCAAAATTATTAAATCATTGTTTTACTTTGAGTACCTGTTGAGCGATTCAGGCCCAATGGGCCTCTTGTTATGAATATAAAATATATTTTGCTAGAGGAAATTGATGTCCTTGGTGTGTCACAAACAGGAGACCCCATCCATTCTTGTTATCACTCAAGTGAAAAATAGTTCATATTCATGAACAAACTTAAGTGTTGAGTTTATTGCATTTTTCCTGTGTCTCCTGTCAGGTCTAGTTACCAGTCAAGCCGTCCATCAATCCATCCATCCTTCCATCAATCCATCCATCCATCCACCTATCCATCCGTCACAATTTTGGGGTGCATATATTTTGTAATCTGAAACTCATACAATTTTCAAATGACCCTTTTCAAAGTTTGCATTTTAATATATATTAAAGAAGTTCACATTTTCCTTTGGAGAAGTTTTATGAATTTACGGAAGATTTACTACGTGTTGAACTTAGTCGATTTTTCAACTTTTTTCAACTTTTATAATATAATGAAGATTTCAAGATAGTGTATTCAAGAACTCCTACAGTTGTAAACCGATCCTTTTCAAACTTTTAAACAGGCAGTGGGACCTGAAACAAGGAACAACACCACCAGTAAGCTATACTGTAGTATATAACAGCCTACACAACCATTGAGTATCTCCTTGGGAAAGAGCATATTCTTTGAAGATTTACTTAAGTTGGCATTTTCAATTTACCTTTCATGGTTCACTTGTAAAACTAATTAAAGATGTTGTAAACAGTTGTTATAAGTCATCATTGATTTATTTACATCTTGTAATGTTTTAATGTTTGCTCTGTACTTTTAACATTTTATTAAGTACATGCATGACCACTGCTGTATTGAAGCTTAGCTTAAAATTGTTTATTGTATATAGATGCTAAAGGATGTAAAAGTAAAGGGGAAAGTAGGAGTAACACAGTGAATTGTGCAATGTGCAATGTAATGAGTTTTCATTTCGTATGAGATTTGTGAAACAAGTCATGAATTTTTCATTTTAGTGACTGCCTTTGGCTAGTTTCATAAATCTCATATGAAACGGAAACAAATTTTAGATTCTATTTATCCTATGACTCAAATTAAAAGCAGTCTTTCTGCTTTTATCATAAAGTTGCTTTAAAATGTTTGAAAATTAGCACTGAAATGCCTTCTGTGTAACAATGAAATTTGACATCATTATCACGTCAGAACCAATCAGAACAGAATGGGTGTATGCTGTACAGCCGATCAAAACAGCTTAAAGTTGATCAAAACAGCTTAAAGTTATATGTAACGTGTTGCATATTATATATAGAGGATCTGTAATGAGTTTCCATTTCAGATTCTTTTTATCATTTGACTCAAATTAAAAGCGTTTTAATAGATTTTATCATAAAAATACTTTAAATGTGTGAAAATTAGCACTGAAATGCCTTCACGTAACAATGAATTATGATTTCATATCATTGTTTAGTGATGTCACAATCAAGTCAAAGTCAATCAGATCAGAATGGTGTGTGCCATGCAGCCAATCAAAACAGCTTTAGGTTATATGTAAGATGTTGCATATTATATATAATTATGTAATGGCTTTATGCAATTGAATAACACTATAAACATATGATAAATATAATTATGTAATTGCTTTATGCAATTGAATAACACGTACTATAAACATATGACAAATATAATTATGTAATGGCTTTATGCTATTGAATAACACTATAATCATATGATAAATATAATTATGTAATGGCTTTATGCAATTGAATAACACTATAATCATATGATAAATAGTATTGAGAATATGAAAGAGAATATAATTTAGTTAAACCAACTTAAAATCAAATGATGTATGTGTTCAGGTTGATTGTTGAAATATTTTGCAGCACCATGAAGTGTGTTTAAATTTTGAACATTTGTCTACTTCAGTCTCATATCTCATGCGGGAAGTTGGAAGGTTGAGGGCACATTAACGGGTTTAACCCCACCACCTTGTTACGTGCTGGGTGACCGTCCTAAGTCAGTCTGCATGAATAGCTAGTTTTGAATAGTTGTGATATCATTTTAATTCCTTTTTATCCTGGTGCTGAATTGTTCGATGTAGCTGTTATTGGTATTTCAAGGTCTTTTGTTCTGAAAATTCCATATCTTTTTTTTCAGTATCTTTGCTGCTGGTACGTCCACAGACAACTACAACAGAGTCATCAGAGCTAGAATTCATTGACCTTTCTATTGATCGTTTACCTATTATCTCTAGATAGGTGAGTAAATATTTGTTGTATGAAACATGACATATCTATGGTGCTATGTTTTGTTTGTTTTTACTACAATGTATTGGATATCATTAAACACGTAGCATAAACTGTTACATTCCACTTAGGTCAATCAGTGATTGGTCAACATTGAGCGCTTATGAATCCAACAAATCTAAACACAATAAAAATGTACTGTTATTTTATTGTGTTCCTGTTTGATTGAAAATTTATTAATTGCAGTGTAGCTATTTCTATTAAGAGCACTGTGGGTGACCTTAACAAGCTTAATGAGTTTGTGAGACTGTTTATAAACTGTTTGTAGGTTTGACCTTGACATGATCTGATTGATGTTCAAATCCAATGTATGGCTGTATTGATTATCTCAGGATCAGGGATTGGACTGTCTCTCTTATTTTTTAGGCCACACATTTTTTGATTAGTGTCATTCCAATAAATTTGTTTAGTGAGACAATCAGACAATTTACTTAATTATTCACTCAACTTTTTAAAATAAAAAATGATTTAAATACATGTAGATCTACATTGATATATTTAAATTGATCAATTTGCGTGACATAAAAATATTTCATGAGCATTGATTTTACACCAGTGCCTTCTGCTTTTTGTAAACAATTTGTTGTGATGAAATATCCTGGGAGTTTCAGGGAGTCTATTGGCTATGATTTTAATGTTCATTAAGCTGATTTTAACACAAACAGTAATGTCTGTCAGTCTCTTGATCATACAGCAATAATTATGAATCTGTTTTTCAATCAGATTGGACCTTGATCTAAATAATCAGTTATTTACTGTAAAAAATAGTTCAGTCAACTTAAACATAAGGTAGCCTGTTTACATCAGAATCACTAAATACATGTACATTAAGACTTATATACAAGGTTCAACTACTATTTTCTTAACATTTTAAGTGATGGGAATCAAGATTATGACACTACTTGTATTGTGTTAGTTATACCCCCGCAATGAAGTTAGGGGGTATACTGGAATCACCCTGTCTGCCTGCCTGCCTGCCTGCCTGCCTGCCTGCCTGCCTGCCTGCTTGCCTGACTGCCTGCCTGTCTGTCCTCCGCAGTCACTTATCCGGAAAACTCCGCCTTAACTAACAGGTGGATTTCATTGAAACTTTGCATGAATGATCAGTATCCTATGTAGTTGTGCACCAGCATTGTAGTTTGGGATTTTGACCCTTTTTGATGGAGTTATGCTGCTTTGTGTGAAATACTTGTCCGCGGTACTCCTCCTTAACTAACAGGGGGATTTCATTGAAACTTTGTATGAATTATCGGTATCTTATGTAGTTGTGCACCCGCATTTTAATTCGGGATTTTGGCCCTTTTTGATGGAGTTATACCCCTTTGTGCAAAAAAGTTGTTTGTACAACTCCTGTGCACCAACATCTTAATTTTTACTACTGATAAATCTATAAGAACTCTGTAATCTTAGAAATGAGGAAAACTTTTATAAACCTTATTTTTTCTGTGATGTAACATGAGTAGAATATAATTATATGTCTAACTTATGTGCCCTTCAATTAAAAACCACAGGAACATTGATGCTTTAATACATCAAAAGTCTGATGAAATCATATAACCTGTATGAAATACTGGTGACTGAATTTGTTGCAGCAGTTGAACAGTCAAAACAGTTTTATATTTTAAATGTGTTGACATCTACATGTTTTGTTTTATAAAATATGATTAAAGATATGTGTTTTAGTTTTTATGTAACTTTGAAAGGTAAACATCATTGCTGTTTATGTTATACATTATACAACTATCAGTCACCTCTACATACCATTGAACCAGTCTTTGTACATATCTGTGTTGTTTCTAAATGTTATTTCAATACCTGTTTAATCAACTTTCAAAGGTATATAAATAATAGATTTGTCTTATATTTTTTACACCAGTGCGTTTGCTTCATATCCTGGTAAGAGGGTTTCGAACCCCGGTCTTGACAAACCCAAGATGTTAAAATTAGGAATTTTTTTTGCTCCCTGCTATTTAAAGTGCTATTTTATTTAAACATGTACCTAACCCTGGAAGGCATTTTTTCCTAACAACAACCACCCCTAGAAGGGATATCTTTTAAACACCATATCTGACAGAAGCACTTTCTTCTTTTTTTGGACCAACCATAGAAGCAAAATTTTTATATTGACCTCACAAACCGTCTTTTTGGAAAATCCTTACCTTTATTTTCATTTTTAGCCCATCTGGACCCAAGGTCTAAGGTGGACTTTTCTCATACAAATCCTGTCTGTCCATTGTTAACTTTTGCTTTAAACGAAGTCCCTGACCCCCCAGGGGACAAGTGGGTGGGGCCAAAAGGGGTAAATTTGACAGTATGCCTTTAACAACATCTTCTCCGAGACTATAGGGCAGATTTCAACCAACTTTGGCAGGAAGCATCCTTAGGGATGGAAATTCAAGATTGTACTGATGAAGTCTCTGACCCCCCCCACCAAGGGACATTTGGGATGGGCCAAGGGCCAAAAGGGGTAAATTTGACATTTGACAGTATACCTTTAAACAACATCTCTGAAACAACTTGGCAGATTTCAATCAGATGGACGATAAGGCCCAATGGTCCTCCTGTTGATATTGATGACTAGTTATTCCCTTTCCTTTCTGACTGTAACAATTTAATTTGAGTTTTATTACCCTTTAATACATGAGCGATGTCCAATTCCTTAAACCAAGTATAAACATCCTGTACCAACAAAGACTTCCACACATCCTTGTCAGCTATTTAAAACAAGAGGCCCATGGGGCCTTAACGTTCATCTAGATAAGCATTTGAATATTTTTGACCCTAGGGTCACTCCTTGAACAAAGTTAATTATCCATGCACTAGTTACTAAAACCAAAGCATTATGCACTAAGCCTTCTAGTTTATATGAAATTTTTTGAAATTTTATCAAATTTTTCCCATTAAGGCCACCAAGTGACCCTCCCTGGTTATCTAGCCCTGTCATTTGAACAAATCTGAATCCCCTTCCCCTAAGGATGACATCTTCCAAGTTTCGTTGAAATTGGTCAAGTAGTGTTGCAGAGCCCTTTCATTTGAACAAATCTGAATCCCCTTCCCCAAGGGATACTTCCTATCAAGTTTAGATGAAATGGGTCCAGTGGTTTAGGAGAAGAAGTTGAAAATGTGAAAAGTTTACGACGGACAGGATTTGTATGAGAAAAGTCCACCTTGGACCTTCGGTCCAGATGGACTAAAAACCGAGTCATTTTCTTGTTTCCGGCAATGAAGTATAACTAATACAAATAAATACATTACGAACATGTCAATTTGAATTTTTCCCATTTTACAAGGCTAGGAAATGGGTTAAATGAACTGACCCCTTTGAATGAAATCGGACCATTTTTAGAGCAGTTAGAGCATGGAAACCGATTAACAAATGAGAATCTAGTAACCTAATTAATATGCTTAAATATGTACGGATTGCATTGGCTCTCAAACTTAGCCAGAGTCTCGTCATTATGTACTTGCATACCATATTTGAATAAAATCTGGCCATTTTAGAACAGTTAGAGCATGGAAACCGATTAACCAATGAGAATTTAGTAACTTATAAATATGTGTTAATATGCACGTATTGCATTGGCCTTCAAACTTAGTCTAAGTCTTGTCATTATGTACTTGCATACCATATTTGGTTGAAATCAGACCATTTTCAAAGCAGTTACAGCACTTAAACCGATTAACCAATGAGAATTTAGTAACCCAATTAATATGCATAAATATGCAGGCATCGCATTGGCCTTTGAAATGAGCTGAGTATTGTCCTTGTGTACTTGTATACCAAATTTGGATGAAATCGGACCATTTTTAGAGCAGTTAGAGCATGGAAACCAAAGCCTGACAGATGGACAGATGGAAACAACCAAATTAATATTCCCCTGATTTTCTTTTAAAAGCAGGGGACAAAAATTCAATCTTGAGATGGGAAGACAAGTCAAACGCCTAATGTTGCCACACCTATTCAACTACTTTAGCAGCAGGAGCATAAATACACAATAAACAAGAAATCTTAGAAAATGTTTTATTTGTAAAAAAAAACATCTTTTCTCATAAACTCTTACAATGTACTCACGGTGAAATCAACAATTCTGTGAATATAATAAAAATAAAGGGAGGTGAAGAACACATTGTGAAAAGTCAAAGTATAATCTTTAGAATACACCGTAAAATATCTCGCAGTAAAAGAGTTGTACAAAGATATATGTATTTCTCCAAGAATCTCACACATTTTCTATCCAGGAACGTAAAATCAATACTATGTTGATGTAGTACCAAGGCTGATATTTTACAGGTATGACAAATAGATGTGTCAATTACCTGAAATTAATTAATGAGAATTATATCTTATTGTAAGTACATCCTAAAGAGTTAAAAATATTATGCATTTGATATCCATATTGATATAAAATTATTAAATAATTTTACAATGTCATACTTGCCAACGTTTTTGAAATTTTCATGGGAGAGAAAACGCGTAGCAAAATCTTAAAATGTCTTTAATATCTATATACAATGCCCTATATGACACAATAATAGTGTAAATTGCCTCATTTAAGCAGGTCTGTGCAATACACTAAGTTGAAGCAAGTTAATAAGCAAGGTTTAGAAATTATACTGATTTCAAAAGGGAAAATTGTGTGTGAAAACTAGGGAGACTCCCTCCAAAATAGGGAGAGTTGGCAACTATGGTTAGGTAAGGTAACTTAGTATAATAACAATACATGATTGTAGTTATACAGGTCTTATGTGATGAAACATGATTAGAACTCAAATATCAACAATTATTGTTCAAGTTTTTGAAAATATAAAATGAAAAATACAAAGGAAGAAAATAAATGATGGAGTTAAAAGTTAAATTAAAGCAACATATT
Source organism: Pododesmus macrochisma (assembly GCA_032359645.1). NCBI lineage: Eukaryota > Metazoa > Mollusca > Bivalvia > Pectinida > Anomiidae > Pododesmus > Pododesmus macrochisma. The sequence continues at coordinate 3,178 of JAUMGZ010004830.1, read as the reverse complement.
ATTAGTTCCAAAATTGCATTTAAAGCCCTGATAAGGTTACGACTCTGTAATGATCTTACCATCCTTCTGTACATATAAATCTTGTACATTAATGAGCTCATGCACAGTTATATGACATATATGAAAGTTTAAACACATGTTCACTATAAATTATATATACATGCATGACACTGATATATGTATGGTGGTTTTAACACAATAGTAAAAGGCTCATTCCTATTACCATTTATCAGACATTTGTCACCTGGGATTAGCTTTATTTATAGCCTGCTTATTATTGTGCACCTGTAAAGTTGCTACTGTTTTCTATGTGATAGTTTAGCTGCTGTGCATGTAGTCTGGTAACTGATTGTAATAAGCTACCAGTATCCAGCTATAGATATAATCATATTAGCTAGTGCAGTAAAAGTTGTAAAACCTGTCTACAAAGACCACCCAAGAAACTAAATGTCAGAATAAATGTCACTTTGTGCAACATTTTGCCTACAATTTGACTAAGTGAGGCTTAGATGAACATTCATCCCTGAATCATTGTCCCCCCAGATGAAAACATTGGTCTTTCACCGATGTTACTGTTTAAATATCAAGCAAGGAAAAGATCAAATCCAAAACTATATACCAAACTATATTCAAAGCTAGTAATGGACGGTAAGATAAAATCTGTTAATAGTGTGTCAACCTTCTCACTACACATTTCAGATGATTCTAATAGATTAATGTCCAATTATTATGTAAATATGCAGTGACAAAATAGACAAAATAAAACTAGGTGTTACATGAAGAGAGATAGACACTAGATCACTTCTAGAAACATTTTAATTCTAATATATTAAAGTCATTCCACAATTATTAACCAAACCCATTAGCTATTAGGAATTCAAGATAATCACATCAGAAAATATTCAATAAAAAAGCATAATGTATGCATGCAGTTTCAATTAACAAAATTAAGACATGTCAAAGCTAGAATCAAGACACATCAAAGCTAGAATATGCATGAAACTTAATGGCACAGAGTGTCAGAAATATAGATTTTCTTAAAAGTTACGGTTTGGAGTTCAGTGTAAAATTTTAATGCACATGATAGAATTAATTAAGTCATTAATTTGCCCTAGACGAAGTCGGACGACTAATTGTTATTGTACTGTTTCTTATTAATATTCCGGTTTTTCCACTTAAATTTTGTGAGGGGCAAATCTCAAACATGACTCCCCCGATCAACATGAAACTTGAACACAATATTTGTGATGTGCTGAAGTTGTGCACTGAACCTTTTCATCTCATTTGCATATCACATGACCCAATACTGCCTCCTGATTGGTTGAAATTAAGCAAGCTAAGAATTAACAATGGTGCCATCTGTACCTGGCTGATCAAGAAAGCTAGAATTGGCCGTGGTGCCATCTGTACCTGGCTGATCTAGAAAGCTAGAATTGACCGTTGTGCCATCTGTACCTGGCTGATCAAGAAAGCTAGAATTGACAGTGATGCCATCTGTACCTGGCTGATCAAGAAAGCTTGAATTGACAGTGGTGCCATCTGTACCTGGCTGATCAAGGAAGCTTGAATTACCAGTGGTGCCATCTGTACCTGGCTAATTAAGAAAGCTAGAATTAACCGTGGTGCCATCTGTACCTGGCTGAACAAGAAATCTAGAATTGACAGTGGTGCCATATGTACACGGCTGATCAAGAAAGCTTAAATTGACAGTGGTGCCATCTGTACATGGCTGATCTAGAAAGCTAGAATTGACAGTGGTGCCATCTATACCTGGCTGATCAAGAAAGCTAGAATTGACAGTGGGGCCATCTGTACCTGGCTGATCTAGAAAGCTAGAATTGACATTGGTGCCATCAGTACCTTGCTGATCAAGAAAGATACAATTGACATTGGTGCCATATGAACCTGGCTGATCAAGGAAGCTTGAATTGACAGTGGTGCCATCTGTACCTGGTTGATCAAGAAAGCTTGAATTGACATTGGTACCATTTGTAACGGGCTAATCAAGCAAGCTAGAATTGACAGTGGTACCAGCTTTACCTGGCTGATCAAGAAAGCTTTAAATGGCAGTGGTGCCATCTGTACCTGGCTGATCAAGAAAGCTAGAATTGACAGTGGTACCAGCTTTACCTGTCTGATGCAGAAAGCTAGAATTGACAGTGGTACAAGCTTTACCTGGCTGGTCAAGAACGCTTGGATTGACAGTGGTGCTATCTGTACCTGGCTGATCAAGAAAGCTAGAATTGATGGTGGTGCCATCTGTACCTGGTTGATCAAGAAAGCTTGAATTGACAGTGGTACCAGCTTTACCTGGCTGATCAAGAAAGCTTAAAATGGCAGTGGTGCCATCTGTTCCTGGCTGATCTAGAATGCTAAAATAGACAGTGGTGCCATCTGTACCTGGCTGATCAAGAAAGCTTGAATTGACAGTGGTGCCATTTGTACCTGGCTGATCAAGAAAGATATAATTGACAGTGGTTCCTTCTGTACCTGGCTGATCAAAAAAGCTAGAATTGACAGTAGTGCCATCTGTACCAGTGGCTGATCAAGAAAGCAAGAATTGACAGTGGTGCCACCTGTACCTGGCTGATCAAGAAAGCTAGAATTGACAGTGGTGCCATCTGTACCTGGCTGTACTGTATACAGGTGATATAGATATTAATACATGTATGTAGGTTACCCCATTCCAGGCAATGAGTCACATTCCTATATATATATACTATTAGACATAGCTAATTAATAACTTTTATACTCAGGTAGAAATACACATCTCAGTTCAGGTGAATTGCCACCAAGCATAGGTGTGAGTGTAGTCAGTTCAAGGTATATTATTGATAGTCAGTGATTGGAATAAAATAGCCTGTGAGAGTAGATCTATAGAGAAAGGAAGTTGTTGCAGTATGTTTGCTATGAGAGCTGTGTTTGTAAAGTATTGATGTACTATTGTGTGTCACACTGTGTTGAACACCAGTACTGCCAAGTTGTCTTAGACCACTGCAGGCAAAATCTGATCAATTTTTTTTAAACCATAAATATTTCAGATGTCAGGATTTCACTGTGATGTGACCTAGAATATAAGTGAAATTTGTCTGAATTGTCAAGCTCTACAGTTATAATATAACTCATGTTACATAGAGACTACCTAGAATATAAGTGAACGTTGTCTGAATTGTCAAGC
>JAUMGZ010004819.1:0-10396 GCA_032359645.1 Pododesmus macrochisma | reverse complement strand
TATTGAATCACATCAAGTCTGCACTTTTTCAGATACCAAATTTTGACACGAAACTCTTACATCCTATGCGTTTAAAGATTTAATATACATGCAGGTATACGTGTATTCGAAATGACATCACTTCTCTTGATACGTTACAACAATGGGTTATACATATTTGATATTAACTGTTTCGTGTAGGTGAACTTTCCTAATAGTTATAGAATATAGATATAGAAAATATTTTTATAATTATTATATGACTTAAAACCATACATCTTTTGTGCAACCGATTGTGGTCCAACTTGTAAAAAAGAGCTCGATATTCTGGCAGATCTTCAAGTTTCACCAATGAGTTCCGTGCTGTTTCTATATTGTGATGACAATCAAGTATATCGCACCATCTCACAACAATGTTCATACTCGTGCGTCTAAATGTAGAAATGAATAGAATTTTTATCAGTATTTTGCAGATTTAAATAATTTTCAACTTTATCAAAGACAGCGATGAATTTCACAGGATTTACACCAAACAAGTCATATTTAACAGTACGTAATGTGTAGTGTATCAGGCTAGGAATCAGTTCGACCGTTATTATTTGGATTACAATGTATCAAAACGTGCGATAAACCTGAATTCAAAAAGGACAACAACAAAATAACAAACAAAATACAAACAAACCAAAATAAACAAACCAAAAAAAAGCAACAACAACAAAAAACAACAATAATCCACATTCAATTTATTATGTTCTGGTTTGATATTATTGCTGAACATATTATATATAATCAAGACAAAGATCTGAACAGGAAGACAATAAATGTACGTTTTATATTATGTACATCAACATACATGTATGTCACGTGTTTCAATATGATCTTTAGTTGAAGTCAAAACTTTAAGTTCAATTAGATAAACATTACTTACTTCGAGTGTTTTACATTTCCAACAGGTAGTGTCATCTCGTATGACCTTGGATAACAAGCATACCGCAGGAGTTAGTGTATTTACATGCCAGCTGAAAGGTTATCTTTGAGACCATAAAACGGACTGCGTTAAATTGATAACCAGTTAAGTATTCGTATTTCAACAGAAACGAGACATATATCAAGAGGGAGTGTTTTTTATTAATATTATGATTCTGAATGATTCATTTACATGTATGATGTAAAAGAAAGTTTTGTTGGCAGCAAACGGACAAGAGGATTCTTTTGAGGTGAAATTGGACATTTTAACAATGGGTTGTCGATTAGCTGTGTTCACTTTGTTGATCGTAATGTGTGGGAAGTCATTAGGTAAGTTAGTGACATTGTAAGTAATCGATAGTTTTATAAGTACATTGATGTGTAATACATGCACTTATGTATTCAGAGAAAAGAAGAAATAAAACAGGTTGTGATAAAACGTTGAATTCACGAACGTTGATATATTATTATAGCATGTATGACACCAATGATAACACAATACACATGTATATCAACTTACGGTCTTGTGGACAATGAGCAGAAAACAATTGAAGAAGCCAGCAATGGTGTACATGTACAACTTCAACATGTCACTAATATTCATATCAGTTGTGTAACTTTATGCATAATTTTTATATCGTATTGAAACTTATGATTTTGGCTCCTATTTTGTTTTCATTTCAGTCCGCATTTTCTCATAAGCTTTAATGGACGGGGTTGAATCGTACACTGTAACCAAGCCTTTTAGACGAGGTCTTCTCGTGCAGATAGTTGGATTTCCATCTTCTTTTATTTATTGTTGACCAGTTCCGGATAACATGAAAAAAATCAACAAAAAATAGTATCATACTTATCTGAAACAAAGTTTTATTAACCTCATTAAGCATATTCACTATCAATTATTCAACAAACGTTTTTCTAGAGAGTATTTAGATAATTAAACAAAATATTAAATGAAAGGACAGGTTAAATTATTAATACAGTAACATGGGTGATTCCTTTGAACTTGAATAAAATGCTTTTACATACAGAAGCAAAAGAATGTCTGTGAATTTTTTTTAAAAAAATATGTATCAAACATTGGCATTTCCTGGGCACTTATGTCTGTTGTATATAAAAATTCATCTCTGTTAAACTACATGTAAAATCATACTCACTCTCAGCAGTGTGTGTGTGTGTGTGTGTGTGTGTGTGTGTGTGTGATTAATGTTTACATCCTTTTTGGCTCCCTAGTCCCTAGTCTATTTAACCAGGAATTGTCTATTCTAAATTCATTTCTCTTCAGCGTCTGTTTGTGACGATCAATTCATAGCTATAGATCTGTAATCTGGGACAAGGTCGTCTCTAAAAGAGAATAAGTTTTTGGTCTATAATGGATATTCTTTTTAAGTGTGGCCCGTTTCAGTATTCAAGTTTGTATTATTTCAAATTGAATCTAATACTTTCTTTTTAAAAATTTAAAGTTCTAAAATAAGTTGTTCGGTGTTTTGTCTTAAATTATTTTTTACGTACATAATATTTTGAACCAAGTGTTAGTAACCGCATATTCATTGTGACATGACAATAAACTTTTCATATAAATGTAACAGAAGAAACAAATGCTCAAACTATTTATCTTGGAGATGCCGTTTTGTCAACGTGTACTTTTTGTTTATGGTTGTTACACATGCTTTCTACTCTTATTACAAGTTAAAAACAAATAAAATGCATAAGCTTCAGTTGAATGTTTTACACAATTTGAAACGGATAAAGAACTCAATACAAAGTCCTAGAGGATAATATGAGAAGCATTAATATAATTAGCATTACTATGATTGATATAAAGATTATATATAATGTCTGCTCATTATCCCCCTCCTCAAAATCCGTATCTTATGATTGATGTTGTTTCTTTACATTACTTTCAGGTTTGGATATAGCAGTACTACCATCAAAAACACAATACATTGGAACCGAAAGCTTTATCATAAACTGCACTGTATCTGCAGAAGATAACGACATAGTTACATTTGGCTTTCTTGAAATAGAAAAAAAGAGCTCAATAAACCTTCGTAGACCGGTAGTGACATTTAATTCTGACGGAAGTTTACAATGGGGAACCGGAAGAGGAATTGCCGCACTCAGAGAAAGGGCATCAATAAGAAAATACCTATCAAGTGTTACCAAAGCAACGGCAACTTTCCTCGAATTGACTATACATGGTATAGAATGCAATGACGAAGGCATTTATATATGCAGTATGTTTGGCGCCAAAGAGGACACTAATTTGACGGAAACGTTCGCCTCTGACGAGCTGTATGTGTTTGGTAAGTATTTACAGCGGATCGTTTGTTTTGTTTTCACCAATAAAATCACTAAACAATTAGCTGTTTACATGAGAAATATAAGCACGTTCTTGTTATCACATTGGGCAATCAAAATTCGCTATGTAGAAGTGTGTTCATCCAGTGTCGGAAGGTCCGGAGTTCGATCCGCGACCGCGTCATAATCAAGACGTTAACATTAGGTAATCGTCTCGTTCCCTCCTAAGCACTCAACATTCTGGACACAAGGTAGAGAGTGGACTTGTTGGCTCGGTGTCAGAATTATGTGACCGAGTGAAGTACCATGTGTCTGTGGCTTGATATTTCAGAGAGACATCACTAAAAAGTCACAATATGTATCAGTGCACACTGTCACAAACACACGCCGTCACGATATGACCTAGACATGAGTTTAAGGGACGATCGACCCTAATACAACAAAAAGAAAACGTTTGCTCTGTAGACTTATAAACTTTTGTGTGGATCTGATTTTTATCTACTAACCATCTTGTGTATATCAAGACGAACAACTTATTTTGATATTTGATGTGCTTTTGTTTATGACGTTTTATATGTAGGAATATTGTTAGGAAGAATGAGATCTGATTCAGGGTGTGGATCATTGACAACGCCATCACGTAATAAAATTGCATTAAAAACTTAACATTACGCAACGAATAAATTATTTTTAAAAGACAAGCAAACATAGAAAGAACAAGGACGTTCATTCGTTGAATTCGAAGGTGTGGTTAAAAAGGTTGAATGAATTCAATTCGAATGGGCAATTCCAAGTGTTTAAAAAAAATGTATGCAAGATATGGCCATCACAATAGCGTTTCTGGACTCAACGAACATGCCTGCAGTCCATGAGAAACAATGCAGTACAAATGTTGTACCGTACAGGTCAAGTTTTAAAATCGCCGCCTCGTGAATTTCGGATATTGTCACTATCATATGCGGCATTATTCAATTTGATCATCTATAACATGTTAATAGTACTAGAAATGGCGACCCCTTAAGAGGTTTCGCAGGAAAAACTGAGAGAAAAGACGAAGTTCCATTTTGGAACACCCCTTTTTCTAAATGTGCTGAAGCTGTATCAACAAATTCTGCTTCAATTTTTCAACAAATTTCACCATGTGACCTTGTTAATAATGCAGTTACTTTTTTGGTACCAACCCTAGCTCATATGTTTTTTTCTTCTCGTTTTGTCAACAATAATGATAATGATAATGTTAACGATTTAACACTTTATCAAAGTTTGAGTTAAGTGACACCATTTTTACAAAAATCATTGCTCAAAAAACATGTTAGAAAATTAATTTCATTATGTGAAGGGCCTTCCTCTTATAAATATCATATATTTTTGGAGGCATGATTCAGATTGTATTTTTGTATTGACCAATTAGTCACGTTCATCAAACTGTTTACCGGTTTTGTATCTTGGTATAAAGCGGATTTTTTTAAAATATAATATAGCCTCTTGATAAATGCATCTATATTATTTAAGTGGCATCTTTTCTCTTAATATACAGGATTTGGTAGCACTCCAAAAATAACACATAATTCAAAAGAAGTTATAGACAAGGTGCTGGTGGTTAGTCCTGGAGAGCTTGTCACCCTCAACTGTGCAGGGGGTGTTGGAAAACCGCACATTCCTTTATTGTGGACAAAGTATCACGCCAGGGCCGGTTCCTTTTTAAGCGTGAGCACACTTGACGGTTTTGAATTAAGCGAAAGTACGTTTACACTATGTTATATTGAAGCATTGAAAGACAACCGATAGAAAGATATGTAAAGAACACAACTTAATGGGAATTAAGTATATTGAAAACACTTAATTTAAAAGCAGTCATTGTCTTGACTTAAAGTAAATCAAACCTTGATCATATAAAGCAAAACCGCCTCAAGTATTACTGTGTTTGTATAGAAACAAAAAGTACTGTTGGATACTAAACTAAAATTTGGCATTGTGTATGGGGAGATGATAGATTTTTCTTCTCCATACAATTTTATTTAAACCCAAATGTTCGTTAATGTAATTTTAATAGCAATTTTGAATACCACTTCTTTGTGAATACCACACCTTTGTGAATACCACTCAATTGTGAATACAGGACCTCTCCTTTATCTGTTCATTAATGATTAGCCGAGGATGAAAACGTGTAACATGCATCTTAGACATTTTATATGTTGATTTTAAAATTCCTGTTTTGACTACGCGCACATTATAAAATTTTGGCACGTCAATTTTGTATTATTGTTTGGGTATGGATTTTGTACATCATAACCATCGTGGATTTTTGGACACCGTTTCCCCTTTGGCTCTGTAGCTTTGATTAAATGAAGTCTTGTCTATTCTTAATTTTTTTTCTCTCTTGAATCCATTAATGACAGCAGCTTCGAGCAAGATCTGGGGTTCGGGACGGGGGTGTCTCACACAGTGTATTGACTCTTTCCTCTTATAAATATCATATTTATCGGAGGCATGTTTCAGATTGCATTTTTTTGGTGGTCTTTTTTTAGATAATTTAACTGTGGAAGTCAGTAATGCGTGCAACTATCATAGCTCTATCAATATTAAGTTTGTTGCAACTCTAGCGGAACCGGAAATTACGTTTAAATGTTCAATAGGGATGAAAGACGACATTGTATCTATAATTGTGCAACAAGGCCACCATGCGAGACGTAAGTTAACATTTATTAATTATTTCCCTTTACTTGTGAATGCATTGACGATGAATTATGTATCCAATGTTGTCTCTGTACTGTTATTCATGTACAGTTTACGAGAAATAAAGAATTGAATTGAATTGAAGAAGTATAACGTTTATAGATCATAGTAAACTGTACCTCAAACAAGTAATAAGTGTATTCTTTAAGAATAATCAATATTTTTGAAGTTTTATATCAAGAAATCAAATAAAAGTTAAATCTTAAAAACTCAACACGGAATGGCAAAGCAAATTGTGCAATGTTATGACTAATTATTAGGTAGAAGTTCAAGAGAGTTATTACATACTATTATTATTATAATTTCAGCACTAGTACGGCGTAATGCTATGGATATATCGCATGGTTTGTATACATTCTAACATGATGCTAAGTACTAAGTGACGGTTTCTATTTGAACATGTATTGTCTACCATCGGTAATTGGGATATTTACAGCTGTGTATGCCTACAGTAGAACAATGAACAATATCAATTTACAAGTTGACGATTTTCTCGTAGGGTTTCTCATCTATTGTCGCCTTAACATTGATTATGTAACTCTTTTCGAAAACTTTTTATACACATTTGATTATCATAGTTGTATGTGCTTTGGTTCAGCTGTAATTTCTTTTTAAAATCTCGTCTGATTACAAGTATAACTTCTTAGATTTATTGTGTCTATATTCAAAAGCCGTTAGTCCATGGACATGGGCAAACAAAAGGGAAGCGTGGGTTGCACAAAGAAAAAAAAATTAAATTATTAATTTAAAAGGCAACATCACGACTTTCAATCGAAACCAGATGCTCGCGATTGAGTAAACGTTCCCTGCTACACATGTGTCAACCGCTGCGATACTTTCGTGTCATTTGGCAACCCTTTCAATAGTTAAAAAAGGAAACATACGTCACCATAAGAATATGTCACTTATATTGTGTCGAAAGAGAAAAAGATCAAACCTTTTTCAACATAGAAATAGAAGCAGACACAATATCGTGAAAGCAACGCAGCAAAGATAATACGAAAATGATTAAGAACCCATAACCGCACACCACATATTATATTATATAATCAAAGGCTGACAGACGGACGGACTTGCAATTAGGAAAAAAGGGGGCGGGTAGGAAAGCCGAAAAGTCAAGCAATCAGGCACACATATTTAGGATTCATAGTATCTTGACTTCATCCAATGTTTTAGACCGTTAACATTTCTTGAATCTATACACGTGTCATTTATGTTAAAAGCATAACATGTTGACTTGATCCAGCATTTCAGGGTATAGGACTTTCCTTTTATTCCTTCTCAGTATACACGAGTAAAGTTTTGGTTTTGTCAAGTGTGTTGTAATATGTCAGCCTTGCATCTCGAATACTGAAGGATAACGTCTTGACGTGGTCTGATGTTTACTAGTGTTTTGTCTTTCCTGGTTAAAAATTACTATATTGCTTGAATGTATAAAGCTTGCATACAGAACGCCTCCCCCATTAACTAGATTAGCATACCACCCTGATGGTTTTTTGTTTTGTTTTTGTTTTTTGCTTTTGATATTGTTCCCTACGTATCAACAAAAGCTAAACAACTTTCCTGGCATCATGTCTGCTGTAATGCTGTAAATTGACCTAGCCTTATACAGATATTGCAACGTCTTTGAGACTCTTGTCATTTGGGTTATATTGCTTTAGGCAGACCGTCTTGTCCGACTCGTATATGCGGGTATTCTAACCTTGACACACATTATAGCAGACTAAAGTTTTTTGTTTATTGCTTTGTTTATCTATTATCTTTCTATGATCTGATGATTAATATTTTATAATTCATCTTTATTCAAATTACTTAATATAAAACAATTTTTATTATTTAAAATTTGAACATTTGAATTATTAAATTGGTTGCTGCAACATAAATTTCATTCTATTTCCTCATTTAATTAAAGTGTTCTATTTAGTTGAACTTCAACGAAAATTAAAGTAATTTTTGTTGATGTTTTAGAATTCAACATATCTCTGACGCCGTCCAAAATGAGCCATATCGGACAAACTGAGGTGACAGTAACATGCTCGTCAAATCTACCCCTACTAAAACTTGGATCACTAACTATAAACAAGAAACCCCTAACAAATGTTGTTGGGACTGTAGTAACGATAATGGGAAATGAAACGGTTAAATGGGGAGCTCAAACAGACATACAAGCCATCAAAGGCAGAGCGGAAGTGACATATAATTTGTCTCCCTTGAAGTCGATCTTTCTGTCTTTGAGCATTTTGGATATTCGTAGTTCCGATGAAGGTTTATATACTTGTGAGTTGATAGGATTGGGAGAGAATATGAGTTTACTTGAAAAAGAAACTTCTGAAAAATTAGTTGTTGACTGTAAGTATAAAAAAATCTATATGACTAATTAAAACAATTTAAATGACCAATGAACACTTATGGCATAAATAAGTCCTACAAGACAACGATACGTCGGCGACAATAACGACTTGTACAACAAACAACTTTATATTTGATATGTTTAAAAGATATCAATAAATGACACATGTCAAAGAAAAAAAAATAAAAGCAATGTGATTGAAGTAAAAACAATTGCTAAGGTTATTAAAACGCTGGTGTGTAAAATTAACAAAAGACTCCCAAGAAATTTAATCAAGCATCTAATTTATTTAAAATATTTGTGTAATCACATTATTCAAGCCAAGGATTTTTTTTTAATTTCAGTGTCATTTCGGCCAAAGACCAAAAATTCTATCAATGGTGGGTACATTTTGAATCTCTAGTAAGGAGTTTGAATTGAATTTTTATTAACTTAAATCTTTACATTTTGATTTTGTTTTCGATATATATACTACTTGAATGTGAAACAAATATTTGCCGTGGTTAATATTAATTCCTGTTTTTAAATTAAGGATTCAACATATCTGTGACGCCATTCAAATTAAGTTACATTGGACAACCAGAAGTTACAATCACATGTTCCTCTAACATCGCCCTAAAAAGACTAGGATACATAACTATTTACAAGCAAGGTCTTACAGACCTCAGTAGACCAGCGGTTACTCTTACAGAAAATGGAACGATCGTATGGGGCACCGGAGGCGATATAGAAACAGTCAAAGACAGGGCGGAAGTAACATATAAGTTGTTTCCTTTGGAGCGGGCGTTTCTATCTTTGAGTGTGACGGATATAACTTGTTCCGATGAAGGTTTATATACTTGTGAGATGGTCGGTTTAGATGAAAATATGGATTTACCAGAATACGAGGCATCTGACCAGTTGATTGTTGATTGTGAGTATTGAACTACATTTATTATTACCATGGGGTATCAAATTTGAAATACATATGGAAGGAATAAACAGAAAAGTCACCTTACATTTTTGCAGTCAATGATAATAATTATAGTCACACACACCTATATTGAGAACATCAAAAATAAAAAAGACGATCGGAAATTTATGATTAATGCATACATGTATATTTATATCTGAATCAGAAGGATCTACGTTCATGGAAAACCGCCAACAAACATTAAATTATAATAAAAACACATAAAATCACAAAAAAAGTTATTAGAAGACTCCCGTGAAACGACTTATAGTCAACATCTTTAAGATTACTCACTTTAAAATTGAAATATTTTTTTCAAACACACAATTAATCTTCTATTTTATGGTATTTCTAAATCATAAGTGATAAATGAAACCAAATTTTGTACCCCAAAACATATTAACGTAATAAGTTCCTAAGCTCATTGGCAGAGGCCATTCTACGGGAATTCCTATGCAAAAGTTGACCCAGTTATCTAGGGAGCACACGTTAAATATAAGGGCGCGTGACAGAAATTTGCATAATCCGGGTCTTCTGTGCGATGTACATAATTTATGTGGTAACGATAATTTCAGCTAAGAGAGATTCCGAATTTCGATTCCGCTTCCTGTTAATGACTGTTCCCAGGTCATTGAAGTTCGTTGTTTAAAGCCGCCATCTTTGAATGATATCGAACAGCAGACAGCCGCAATTTTTTTACTGTTCTTCACCGAATTAAAACTAAGACACGCAGTAAAAGACCCGAAACATATTTCACCAAGTAGTAAATTTGCAACATTTTAAAGTACGTAAGAACTCAGTATTGCATGCATGTATTTTGTATCAAATGTCTGGGTACATGTACATATGTACTGAGCTTACAGAGATCGAGTATAAGCGTATAAGCGTATATTGGTGTAGTTAAACACGCTATCAGAATCGTCAGCTGTCCACTTAAGATAGTACAAGCCTGAAACTATTGTAATAAGAACTGGATAAAAGTACAATGAAACTGAAGTATGAATACTTCTAATAATAAAAAATGATTTTTTTTTGAAATCCATGTCAGAAATTTTATTTTATTAGCCATTGAAGTCAAGGGGGGTAACTCTTGGCTATTTTGCAGAAGGAGA
>JAUMGZ010004808.1:0-10397 GCA_032359645.1 Pododesmus macrochisma | reverse complement strand
TATAGCTGTGGGAAAGAGACAGTGTTTAGGGCTTCTTGTTTGATTTTGTGTGTGACTTTTTGCTTGAATGGCTGGGGCCTCGCCTTTCGGGCTAGGTGGGATAACGTTTTATTTAAGCTTTACATTACATGAGTATTATTACACTACTGCATTATCATATTAAATATCATATTTGTTATTCATCTTTTACAGCTGTTTCAAATTAGTTGAAATTAGGAGTACTGTAATATAAATATAAAATATGTTTAATGTTTACATATGTTTAAACATTGTATGCCAATTTCATTCAAAATATGTCTGTAATTGCTAATTTACATCAAGTTGTCCTATGTTCGTTTTGTAATTGTGATGTATTCAATATGAAAAATTCAATAAAATCTTAAATAAAAAAAAAAATACTGAATGCTTGGCAAGAAGCGAGAAGATACGTCTTATGTTTGACACGGCCGGGACAGCGACAAGAGTTACACAAGTGTTACACAACGGCACTCAGCATCCAATTTAAAAGTTGATGATTTCGTTACCCACAGGCATCTCCTTTTACTACTCCCACGCCAAAGAGTTAGTCTTTAAGTTTAAGACACGTATGTACAACGCCCTCCATTGTAGCAGAATAGAGATTCACATTTCACAGCGATGAAAAAAAGATATATTTATGTCAGAATGTCTATACTAAAAGAAATTCTATATCATAACGACGCCTCTTAAATTAGGTTAGATTTGTTACGTATTTTCTAAATAGTAACCTTTTTATTTGATGAAATTTGTTTATGAATATTCGAAGTAACCTTTTGCATGAGCTTCTTACAAAATGAATGCCAAAAAACTAAAAATGGTAAACAATTTTCTTAAGGGCCATTTAGCCACGCTGTCCATCACGTGTTGTATTCTTGATACATGTAGATCCGGGTTTGTTCAATTTGTTACACTGGAGCCTTTAAATTTACGAAGATATGCCCAAAAAATTGTAAAAGTTGAAGATAGGCTTCTTTGGGGTTTTTTAACAGAAACTAAAGTTGTTTTGGTGTTTCAGATGTAGTATCCTAAGGGAACAGGGAATTTGTTTTTTTAATATTATTAGTATTCAAAGAGATCCTTAATTATGGTCATAAATAAGACTGCACCCAAAAGTGGCAAATGTAGGCAATCGCTGTTTTGTGTTTATAATTGCATTATGTTTTTCTTGTAAAAAGTAAAGAACAGAAAAGAAGAGAAGAGAAATTGACGGATCTTTGAAACTGCGTATGTGGCATACATGTGATGGTGGAATTGAAGATAGTTCAAATCATGGGACCACGCCCTGAGTTCAGTTTGAATAGTTTCTTACAGTCCGGTGACTCACTGTTCCACACGTATCTTTTAATCAGCATAGGTTCTAAGGATAACATTTCTTGAACATAATATCCCAACTATTCACCATACGCATACAAATGTTGAAATCAGACCTCTTGTGTCTTTGAGGCCGCGAGAGACTGAGCGTTTCCTGTAAGTTACATGTGTCACCCGTCGTGATGTTAGTACATGTGTCACCCGTCGTGATGTTAGTACATGTGTCACCCGCCGTGATGTTAGTACATGTGTCACCCGCCGTGATGTTTCCTTGTAAATTCGGTATATGACAACCCTTTCCATATGAAAAAGGGAAGACCTATGTCACTTTAAGAATCTGTCACTAAGATCAAGACGAAAGGGTAAAGGAGACAACCCATTGACATAATGGGCATAGAAGCAGGAACAGTGTCATGAAAGCAAAGCAGTAATGTCCTAGTCAAAGTGTCACGTTTTGGCCGCGCCGTTGTGCCCCGTTTCTGACCCCACGATTTGCAAATTTCGGTCGGGTTATGCCTCGCTGTCGCAACGTTGTGCTACGCTGTGCCTCGTTGTTCCACGTTTTCTCACGATGTCTCCAAACTTGGGCATGAGGTAGTACGACAAGGAGTAAGAACCCATGACCGCATACTGCAGCAGAAATAACATTATAATATTATCAAATATTATCAAAAGACCTTGAAAAGAGATTGAGCTGTTGAGAAATGTTGAAAAGACAAGTATTACCAAATAGATATTAGACTGGCGAGAGATATTGATTACTACACAATATCACGCCAGTTGGGTTAGTTGGACATATCAGAGGTTGGATCTATCATCTCACCAGTGCAGCTTATAATACTCGGATACTATTGTGTGTTTTTGTGAATTTTGCTCATCTGTGATATATTCACGTTATAGGCCTGACAGTTGCATGCCCGTTTAGTAAGTGGTTACATCCTTTTTTGTGTGGTAGCTCACTTGGCAGAGCATTCAATTCGTGTGCGGGAGGTTGTGAGTTCTACCTTCGAGTTTTTCTCGCTCCTTTTTAAGCACGCAGCATCCTTGGTAGCAGAAGGACTGGTTGGCTCGGTGTCAGGATAATATAACTTAGTGCATTATCATGTTAATGTGTATGTGGCGTGATATTTCAGTGAGACAGACCATAAAGTTACCATCAGCGCACAAGGACGTTAAACTCCAATAAAAGAGAAACATTCTTTTTTTTGAGCGCATTGTCAAGCTTGACTTTTCAAGCGTCGTCGAGAATGTTTGGGACTGTAGTTTATATTAACTGAGGTTTTATAAAAGTGCTATCAAGCATGTATTACCCATTAAATTTGCACCTTCATATGGTAAAGAGCGAGTGGTTTGCAGTTTCGAGGTTATTTTGATGTCATTTTATTATATCTACTATGTCAGTAAGAACATGTTGTTGCGTATACATAAACCTCTATCTATATCGACACACATCGCTGTGTTATAGAGCATATAAGTAACAGCAAGGCAGCCAAATATCTTTTCATGAGAATATCAGTGAATTTAAATGTTTTTTATTTGTTTATGCGGCTCAAACGGGCAAATTTAAAAATGAAAACAGATCGTGACTTCGAACGAGTCATGGTTTTAGTAGCATTGCAAATAATTTGTAATACACAAACCTCCAACTACGTTTGTTTGGAGATGTTTTACCTCAATCTATTGACTTTTTACAGGGGGGGGGGTCAGGAGTAAAATAACTTTTTCTTAACTGTTTAAGATGGGAACTTGAAACTTTGGAACGTAGAAGATGTATGTATCGGGAAGTGCACAACACTTTCAGATTTTTGATATGACCCCTAGGGGCCGGGTCAGAGGGGTTGGGGTCATGGGGACAATTTTTTATTTTTTTTTAAACATAGTCTTATTGCATATCATATCAAGCATAATCATGAGTGTTACAGTTTACAGCAAATTATTTTAGCATACAGTGACCGGGAAGTTGGGGCAGGGGCAATTTAGGGGGTAAGGGGTAAAACTAGCTTTTTCTTACTGACTGTTTCAGATAGGAACTGGAACCTTTTGGATATAGTGGATGTATGTATGGGGAAGAGAATAATACTTTCAGATTTTTGTATTACCTCTAGGGGCTGGGCTAGAAGGATTGGGGTCACTGGGGTCCAATTAGTCTTATAGCAAACCAAATCAAACATACTCATGAGCTCTACATTTTACATGAAATGATTTTAGAATATGGTGATCAGGGTGGGGAGATAGGGGTTACAGGGGCATAAGGGTCGAGCGGGAATGTGCGATGGCGTGCCATCGATAACGTAGTTCTAGTTTCTATTAATATCGGGGCTTAGATTGACTGGAGGCCTGCAGTACGGTGAAATTATTTTATAATTACACTTATTGTTTAGAAAGTACATATAGTTCCAATCAACTCTCCTGCGTTGTGTTAACGTTAAGGTAAATAAAGAAAAAAAAGCCCAAAATATACCCTGTCTATCACGTACACCCGAAATCAACAACTATTTGACAAAATAAGGTAACCTTGTGCGTTGGTAGCCACGCCTCTGCACACCTGGGTGATCTTTAAACTTTTTTTTTATTGGTTAGACTTACATCATAAGAACCTATCATCCGTGAATAGTGTATAAAAACCCAGGTAAGTGTCAGTCCCGGGTGTTGTTCCTGGATTCCTCTCGTTCAACGTCCAAAAAGGTAAGTCTTTTTTTGGTAGCACTCTGTTCTTTAAACACCGTATACAAAAGGTTGGTGCCGATATAACTTCTACAATCTTGGTAGCAAACACATTCTCAGTCTTATTTTCTCATTTTATCTGTATTACAATTAATGAGGATTTCAATTTTGTACTGTTGGTATTAACCGTCTTCAAATTTACATTCTTATTTGATCGTCTTTGTCACTGAACCAACTCGGAACATTGTTTGTTTGTTTTATTAGCGTTAAGCGTCCCTTTAACTCATGTTTAGGTCATATCGAAATGGCGTCTGCTTGCGACAGTGCACACTGATGGCGACCTTATAGTGTTGTCTCACTGAAATATAACGCCGCAGACACATTGACATGATACTTCATTCGGTCACATTATAATGACATCGAGCCAACCAGTCCTTCTTCTGCCCATTAATGCTGCGTGTTAAGCAGGGAGCGAGAAGAGTGACCAATTTTATCGTCTTGGGATATGGCGTCACCAGGATTCGCACTTGCGATCGCGGATTCTCCTCACCAGTGTTCCGACACGAGGCGAACACGCTAACCACGCTGCCACCGCACCGGTCAACTCGGAATATTACCATCTTTCAACTCGGAACGTGATGCAATCTTTCGAAAATATCCACATTGAAATTCCCACATACACTTGTTTCAGTATGTACTTCGGGGATCTTGTTTGGTTGATATGTATAGACATAAACAGCATTAATTGATCCAAAAAAAAAATACAATTATAAAGATCCGTCAACGGCAGAAACAAAAATCAATATTACCATCTTTCAATTCCAGGTTTCTAATTTTACAATTTTACAATAAAACACGGTCACGCTGTCTGAATGTTTTTCTATTTACCGTGATGCGCTTTAATATTGTAAACATAGTATCTGAGAGTTGGTTGAGATTTTTATCATAGAATATGCGAGGAGACTAAAATTAAATGAATCTTTATGTAATCCAGTGTTTAATTTTAATTATTTAAAGTACTTTGAAATTCTGTAAGCAAGTCTTGAATTTTATTTCACTCCCAAAAGATTAACTAACTTTACATGTTTAAAACTTTTAACTTTTTCAAAAAAGGTTCAACCTATCTAGATAATGTGATTTAGATACATGTTTGTATAAGTCTGAAAAATAATTTCTTTGTTAAGGAAAATTTACTCTACAATTTTAATTCAAATACATTTTATAAAATATACCGACAGCTAGGATCCATCACTTTCAAAAGATCTGCCGTCATAACATTACATAAAAATACGTTTTCGGTATTTGGCGTAAATTTAGTCATCTTGTCTTGGTAAAATGTTAAGAGTACGTGAAGCGCTTTAAAGAATCGAATTCACCCGTCATGTTTGTCTTATTTAAAAATCCATCTGAACTATCGGTCGTTTTATAAAGAAGTTTGGAATCGGTTGTTGTGTTTCTATTCATTTATCTGATTTTATTGCTTTGCATTTGTTTTAACAAATGATTATTAATTACACTAGTTTTCAGAGAATCTGGTGATATTTCAATCATCGGCAAGTCATATTCCGTTCCAGCTCCGATCTTTTTATCACTATAATAATTAAAAGCACAAATAAGTGTGCAAGCGACTTTTTTTTGACGGTTTCGAATTGATATGCAAACTTTAATACTACCTAAGGTACTTATTTATTAGCCTTAGTAAATTTATTTGTATTTAACTGTTGTCCTGTGTAATCGTATTGTCATTCAATGTGTAAACTTGGAGTTTCTCATGTTTGTCAGCTCTTTCGGGGTCAGTTAAATAGATAAGATAAGATAGTTTATACCAATCAAGGTACCACTAGGGGCAAAGTCATTACAATGATCATATAATAACAATAAGATAATACATATGTATTTAGTCTATTCATTTTTTCATATATACTTTTTATTTTAATTTATTCAGCACTATGAAAATCCTAATCGCCACTGTGATACTGACGGTTTTTGTGCTCTCCTCATCTGCGTTTCGTCTGTCCAAGAAGTCGTTGCAGTTCGACTGTAGAACTTCTCTTGGTCTTGGTCCCGACCCGCTGTCAGATGAAGATAAAATAAAATTGGAGGTGTGTAATGAGGTAGCTAAGGGATGCGGTGAACATATTCCTAATGACGTGGGGGGCTACATAACCAAAATGGAAGCTTGCGTGGTTGAGTACACAGAAGTCGTGAAGAAGTGTGCTAATAGTCAAGGGACTGACGAGGAAATCAAGGGATGCGTGTTGGTATACACTATAACAAAACTCTGTAAAGAAAAGTTGCCAGATGACGCCCCTGAAGATGCTATCAAGAAGTGTACGGATGCCAGCCGTGTAGTATTTAATGGTTGTAAACAATATATGCCAGTTGACTCGCCTGATAAGCATATCTTTGGTTGTATGCATTTCTTCCTTGCAGAAGTCGTAAAATGTGGAAAAGAGTTGCCGGATAAAGCGACTGGCGAGAAAATTGCGATGTGTGCATATCTGGGTATTGAGCGGAAGCAGTTGGTTGCAGACATTGCACACGTACACTCAGAAGTTGCCAAGAAGTGCGAAAATGACAAAGAATGTGTAAAGAAGCAAATCGAGGAATTTGAACACATGTTCGTAGAATGTGCGTCTACCGATGCAGAAGAATTAGGAAAGTGCATTATTAAGCAATTGGCAAAGCATCACCTTGATATTTTACCCATATATGATATTAAGGTTGGGACACTCTTTCGCTTCATTGGAGCTGTACATAATTACATAGAGCACAGTCTTCAGAAAGCTTTCTCGTCCTTGAATGACCACGCAGGAGAACTAATTGAGTGTGTAAAGAAAGAAATGGATGGGGGTATGCCAGAAGAACAAGCGGCGAGTGAATGCATGAAGGGGGCTGTAGAAGAAAAAGAACCAAGCGAACGAAGAATTAAAGAGCTGATCCGACAATTAGTTTCTAAAAACTAAAAGGAAGTGGACAACACCCCATATAGAAAGGAAACGAACTTTAACACACACACACACACACACACACACACACACACACACACACACACACAAACAGACGCACGCACGCACACACATATTTAAACACGTTCACAGACGCGCGCGCGATCGATCAATTAAACATTTAAGAAGAGCATCGTAAATTGTTTTGTTGTTGTTGTTTGTGCTTAGCATGTATTCCAAACAGTTTCGTATTTAACAGTTGTGTGGGTTCCATGTTGATATTTCATTTGATTGTTTCAAATCCTCGATTGTTGTGATACTGGTTCAGTCGGCTGTTTCATGTCTTATGTCGAGCTTTATAGTGTACGTTCTGTTAATTCCGTGTTCCTCGTGGATTATCCCCTATTTTATTGTAAATGCGTGTTCCTTGTTTCTATTTCCGGTGATTGTTTCATGTTTTCAGTTATCATTGTTAACTGTTTATTCCTTTTACTGGACCAGGTAAATGCATGTTACTGAGTTTTATGTTTCTAGTTCCGTGGGTTGCTTCATGGCCATAGGTGTTCCTATTGTTGTGAAGTCCTTGTGTCTAGTACCGTGGGTTGCTTCATGACCACAGTTGTCCCTATTGTTGTGAAGTCCTTGTTACTAGTTCCCTTGGTTGCTTCATGGCCACAGTTGTCCCTATTGTTGTGAAGTCCTTGTTACTAGTTCCGTGGATTGCTTCATTACCTCAGTTGTTCCTATTGTTGTGAAGTCCTTGTTACTAGTTCCCTGGGTTGCTTCATGACCACAGTTGTCCCTATTGTTGTGAAGTCCTTGTTACTAGTTCCGTGAGTTGCTTCATGACCTCAGTTGTTCCTATTGTTGTGAAGTCCTTGTTCGTATTGCCGTGGGTTGCTTCATGACCACAGTTGTCCCTTTTGTTGTGAAGTCCTTGTTACTACTTCCGTGGGTTGCTTCATGACCACAGGTGTTCGTATTGTTGTGAAGTCTCTGTTACTAGTTCCGTGGGTTGCTTCATGACCTGAGTTGTTTCTATTGTTGTGAAGTCTTTGTTTATAGTTCCGTGGGTTGCTTCATGACCACAGGTGTTCCTATTGTTGTGAAGTCCTTGTTTGTAGTTCCGTGGGTTGCTTCATGACTTCAGTTGTCCCTATTGTTGTGAAGTCCTTGTTACTAGTTCCGTGTATTGCTTCATGACTACAGGTGTTCCTATTGTTGCGAAGTCCTTGTTTCTAGTTCCGTTGGTTGCTTCATGACCACAGTTGTCCCTTTTGTTGTGAAGTCCTTGTGTCTAGTTCCGTAGGTTGCTTCATGACCACAGTTGTCCCTATTGTTGTGAAGTCCTTGTTACTAGTTCCGTAGGTTGCTTCATGACCTCAGTTGTTCCTATTGTTGTGAAGTCCTTGTTTGTAGTTCCGTGGTTTGCTTCATGAGCTCAGTTGTTCCTATTGTTGTAAAGTCCTTGTGTCTAGTTCCGTGGGTTGCTTCATGAGCTCAGTTGTTCCTATTGTTGTAAAGTCCGTGTGTCTAGTTCCGTGGGTTGCTTCATGACCTCAGTTGTTCCTATTGTTGTGAAGTCCTTGTTACTAGTTGCGTGGGTTGCTTCATGACCTCAGTTGTTCCTATTGTTGTGAAGTCCTTGTAACTAGTTCCGTGGGTTGTTTCATGACCTCAGTTGTTCCTATTGTTGTGAAGTCCTTGTTACTAGTTCCGTGGGTTGTTTCATGACCTCAGTTGTTTCTATTGTTGTGAAGTCCTTGTTTGTAGTTCCGTGGGTTGCTTCATGACCTCAGTTGTTCCTATTGTTGTGAAGTCCTTGTTTGTAGTTCCGTGGGTTGCTTCAATACCACAGTTGTTCCTATTGTTGTGAAATCCGGGTTGCTTCATAATCACAGGTGTTCCTATTGTTGTGAAGTCCTTGTTACTAGTTGCGTGGGTTGTTTCATGACCTCAGTTGTTCCTATTGTTGTGAAGTCCTTGTTTGTAGTTCCGTGGGTTGCTTCATGACCACAGGTGTTCCTATTGTTGTGAAGTCCTTGTTACTAGTTCCGTGGGTTGCGTCATGACCACAGGTGTTCCTATTGTTGTGAAGTCCTTTTTACTAGATCCGCGGGTTGCTTCATGACCACAGATGTTCCTATTTTTGTGAAGTCCTTGTTACTAGTTCCGCGTGTTGCTTCATGACCACAGTTGTTCCTATTGTTGTGAAGTCCTTGTTACTAGTTCCGCGAGTTAAATGCTGCCATTTAATAATATTAAAAAAATCATTTATTAGTATTAAAACATTATTTATTAATATTAATAAATGTCCATGCTGGCTTGCCATATGTATGTCTCATTTATTCTTTAGTGCTATAACTCAAGGGTTTGGTTACTAGTTCCACTGCTTCACCTTTTCTAGATACTAGAACTGTGTGAGTTTTGTCTAACGAGTTCCCTTGTTTCTATTGTATGTCTCCAGATGTTTAAGCAACTGTAGCTGTGGGTTTCACATGTTCCGTGTAACTAGTTCCATGGTTTGTTTCCTGTCTTTAGTGGTGCCTTTTACTAATATCACAGGTTCCGTGTTACTAGTTTCGTGGGTGCTTCATGTCTTCAGTTGATCTTTGTTACTATAACTTGCCTATTTTTGTGCGAGTTCCGTACATGTTGTTTCATGTCTTTACTAAAGACATTTAGTCGCACTTTTTTACTGTTACTGTGGATTCTATGTCACCAGCTGCAGTTCCGTGTATTGTTTTCATGTCTTTAGTCGTTCTTTGTTACCGTTACTATGGTCGATTCGGTGTTACCAGTTCCGTCTTTTGTTTCATGTCTTTAGTTGTACTTTGTTACTGTGGATTCCGTGTTACCAGTTCCGTGTATTGTTTCATGTCTTTAGTCGATCTTTGTTCCTGTTACTGTGGATTCCGTGTTACCAGTTCCGTGTATTGTTTCATGTCTTTAGTCGTTCTTTGTTCTTGTTACTGTGGATTCCGTGTTACCAGTTCCGTGTATTGTTTCATGTCTTTAGTCGTTCTTTGTTCCTGTTACTGTGTATTCCGTGTTACCAGTTCCGTGTATTGTTTCATGTCTTTAGTCGTTCTTTGTTCCTGTTACTGAGGATTCCGTGTTACTAGTTCCGTGTATTGTTTCATGTCTTTAGTCGTTCTTTGTTCCTGTTACTGTGGATTCCGTGTTACCAGTTTCGTCTTTTGTTTCATGTCTTTAGTCGTTCTTTGTTCCTGTTACTGTGGATTCCGTGTTACCAGTTCCGTCTTTTGTTTCATGTCTTTAGTCGTACTTTGTTACCGTTACTGTGGATTCGGTGTTACCAGTTCCGTCTTTTGTTTCATGTCTTTAGTCGTACTTTGTTACCGTTACTGTGGATTCGGTGTTACCAGTTCCGTCTTTTGTTTCATGTCTTTAGTCGTACTTTGTTACCGTTACTGTGGATTCGGTGTTACCAGT
>JAUMGZ010004797.1:0-10397 GCA_032359645.1 Pododesmus macrochisma | reverse complement strand
GTTACAGGTTGTATGACAATGTCAATGACTATGTGATATAGCTACATGCTGTATGACAATGTCAATGATTATATGTTGTAGCGACAGGCCGTATGGAAATATCAATGATTTTATGATGTAGCTACAGGCTGTATGGCAATATTAATGATTATATGTTGTAGCTACAGGCTGTATGACAATGTCAATAATTATATGTTGTAGCTACAGGTTATATGATAATATCAATGATTACATGATGTAGCTACAAGCTGTATGGCTATGTCAATGATTATATGATGTACATACAGGCTGTTCAACAAAGTCAATGAATATATAAATATATATATGATGTAGCTGCAGGCTGTATGATAATGTCAATGATTATATATTGTAGCTACAGGCTGTATGGCAATGTTTATGATTATATGTTGTAGCTACAGATTATCTGATAATATCAATGATTATATGATGTAGCTACGGGCTGTACAACAATGTCAATGATTATATGGTGTAGAAGCTACGGGCTGTATGGAAATGTCAATGATTATATATTGTAGATACAGGCTGTATGGCAGTGTTTATGATTATTTATTGTAGCTACAGATTATTTGATAATATCAATGATTATATCATGTAGCTACGGGCTGTATGGCAATGCCAATGATTATATGATGTAGCTACAGGCTGTATGATAATGTCAATGATTATATAATGTAGCTACGGGCTGTATGACAATGTCAATGATTATATGTTGTAGCTACAGGCTATATGGAAATATCAATGATTATATGTTGTAGCTACAGGCTGTATGACAATATCAAAGATTATATGATATAGCTACATGCTGTATGACAATGTCAATATTATATGTTGTAGTTTCAGGCTGTATGACAATGTTAATGATTATATGATGTAGCTACAGGCTGTATGACAATATCAATTATTATATGTTGTAGCTACAGGTAATATGATAATATCAATGATTATATGATGTAGCTACAAGCTGTATGGCTATGTCAATGATTATATGTTGAAGCTACAGGCTGTATGACAATGTCAATGATTATTTGTGTAGCTACAGGCTTTATAACAATGTCAATGAGTATATGATATAGCTACAGGCTGTATGACAATGTCAATGATTATATGATGTATCTACATTGTGTATGGCAAAGTCAATAATTATATTTTGTAGCTACTATGTACAGGCTGTATAACAATGTCAATGATTATACGTTGTAGCTACAGACTGTACGAAAATGTATATGATTATATGTTGTAGCTACAGGCTGTATGACAATGTCAATGATTATATGACGTATCTACATGGTATATGGCAATGACAATGATTATATGTTGTAGCTACAGGCTGTATGACAATGTCAATGATTATATGTTGTAGCTATATGATTTATGACAATGTCAATGATTATATGTTGTAGCTACAGGCTGTATGGAAATGCCAATAATTATATATTGTAGCTACAGGCTGTATGGCAGTGTTTATGATTATTTGTTGTAGCTACAGATTATTTGATAATGCCAATGATTATATCATGTAGCTACGGGCTGTATGGTTATATCAATGATTATATGTTGTAGCTATAGGTTGTATGACAATGTCAATGATCATATGGTGTAGTAGCTACAGGCTGTAAAACAATGTCAATGCTTATATGATGTTTTTACATGGTGTATGACAAAGCAATTATTATATGTTGTATCAACATGCTTAACGACAATGTCAATGATTATATGTTTTAGCTATAGGTTATATGATAATGTCAATGATTATATGTTGTAGCTTCAGGTTATATGATAATGTTAATGATTATATGATGTATCTACAGGCTGTATGACAATGTCAATGAGTATATGTTGTAGCTAAAGGTTGTATGGCAATATCAATGATTATATGTTGAATCTACAGGCTGTATGACAATGTCAATGATTATATGTTGTAGCTACAGGCTATATAACAATGTCAATGATTATATGTTGTAGCTAAAGGCTGTATGACAAATATCAATGAGTATATGATGTATCTACATGGTGTATGGCAAAGTCAATAATTGTATTTTGTAGCTACAATGTACAGGCTGTATGACAATGTCAATGATTATATGTTGTAGCTACAGACTGTACGAAAATGTATATGATTATATGATGTAGCAACAGGCGGTATGGCAATATAAATGATTATATGATGTAGCTACAGGCTGTATGACAATGTCAATGACTATGTGATATAGCTACATGTTGTATGCCAATGTCAATGATTATATGTTGTAGTTTCAGGCTGTATGACAATGTCAATGACTATATGATGTAGCTACAGGCTGTATAACAATATCAATGATGATATGATGTAGCTACAGGTTATATGGTTATATCAATGATTATATGATGTAGCTACAGGCTGTATTACAATTTCAATAATTATATGTTGTAGCTACATGATGTATGAAAATGTCAATGATGATATGATGTAGCTACAGGTTATATGGTTATATCAATGATTATATGATGTAGTTACAGGTTGTATGACAATGTCAATGACTATGTGATATAGCTACATGCTGTATGACAATGTCAATGATTATATGTTATAGCTACAGGCTGTATGACAATGTCAATAATTATATGTTGTAGCTACAGACTGTACAAAAATGTATATGATTATATGTTGTAGCTACATGGTGTATGACAAAGTCAATTATTATATGTTGTAGCTACAGGCTATATGACTATGTCAATAATTATATGACGTATTTACATGGTGTATGACAAAGTCAATGATTATATGAATTATATACAGGCATTATGACTATGTCAATGATTATATGTTGTAGCTACAGGCTGTAAGGCAATGTCAATGATTATATGATGTAGCTACAGGCTGTATGACAATATCAATGATGATATGATGTAGCTACAGGTTATATGGTTATATCAATGATTATATGATGTAGCTACAAGCTGTATGGCTATGTCAATGATTATATGTTGAAACTACAGGCTGTATGACAATGTCAATGATTATATTTTGTAGCTATGGGCTTTATAACAATGTAAATGATTATATGTTATAGCTAGAGGCTGTATGACAATGTCAATGATTATATGATGTAGCTACATGGTGTATGACAAAGTCGATTATTATATATTGTAGCTACAGGCTGTATGACAATGTCAATGATTATATGACGTATCTACATGGTATATGGCAATGTCAATGATTATATGAATTATCTACAGGCATTATGACTATGTCAATGATTATATGTTGTAGCTACAGGCTGTACAACAATGTAAATGATTATATGATGTAACTTAGATATATGACAATGTCAATTCTTATATGTTGTAGATAAAGGCATTTTGACAATTTTAAAGAATATATGTTGTATCTTTTGTAAGAATGATATTGTTAATGGTTAGATGTTATGTGTATGCCAATAAACAATTTATGTCCAAGTTATGGGTTGACAATTGTTTTATTATACCGTTTAAAGGTAACAATAAAAAAACGTCAATAGTGGTATTACTATTATAAAAAAACTTTCTTCTTTAATATCATAAAAACAAAGAAAAATTGTAATATTCCTTTTATAGAAATAAATAAGTATGCTCTTAAGTCATGTCTGGCCACGAAATCCTAGAAAAAAAAACATCCATTTGTAATAGTTATTGAAACCACTGCCCCATTTATCACCCGTTAGTGTTTTAGAGTCCTTTTTCTCAAAAAGGGTTTCAATTTCTTCGTCTGGTGGCAGGCGATATCTCGTCGAAGCATCCATTGTTTCTGTGACAATCGGAAGTTCTCGGAAAACGGCGTTATGTAATCTATACAAAAACAGGCTTCCAGAGCGAAATGCACAAAAGGGCAACATACAGGGGCTCCAGCGGGCAATATAAACTTTTTAGCGGACAATTTTAATATGGAGAAAACAAATTTCGAAAACGTGCGGGCGACATGACAAAACGAATATAGTCACTTTGTGTATGTTGGATAAATCAGAAATAAGAATTTTAGATGAGGTAAAATAATATCAATTATTATATGTTGTAGCTAATGGAAGCATGACCATATCAATGGTGGCTTGTTGTTGCTATAGTGTATACGGCAATGTTGTACTACAATATTAATGGTTATATTTTTTAGCTGTTGTGTGTACGTCAATGTCAGTGATTATATATTGCACCTAGTATGTGTTTGACAATTTGTTATCCTATTACTCATCGTGTTTTACGCAATGTATACGTTAATATGTCTCTGTTATTTCAAACAATGATTACCATCATACAAACGTGTACATACATGGTAGCAATGTAAATAATTAATACACATCAAAGGTGCATACATTTATTAGAGTTGTTGGTTATATGAAACAGGGGGATATCAACATGATTATGTATACACAAATGCAACCTAAATCATGCTTCCGATAAACATGATATGTATAAGAGGAAGGAACCAAAACTGTGTGAATTATCCCGTCGCGAACCCCAAATATTGCTCGAAGCTGCTGTCATTAATGGACGCAAGAGAAGAATTAATTTTGAATAGACAAGACTTCAGAAAATCGAAGTTACAGAGCCAATGGGGTAATTTAACACATGTCTACAACATATTTGGATCGCACAAGCATTCAATAATTCATTAAATAAAACATGTAAATTTGGATAGCAAATCAATGTGTATTATAAGTACAAAATGAAAGTAGATTTATATCCGGATATTTTAAGATAGCGAAGCATCCATGTTAATGTTCATATATATCTACTTTGTCAATATGTATAAAAAGTATATACTTGCAGATAATGGCATTAGATTGCACAATGTACACAACTGTTTTCGGTATCAATAGGCGTGAACTTCCCAAAGTGTGTTGTGTATTACTTTTGTATTTCATATACAACATGTACGAATGCTACTTCCGTATTGGTTGATTAGATATTAATTGGTCTAAAATTGATCAATGGTAATGCATATTATCCGGAAAGGACACCGAACGTTTCTACGTGATATCAATCGAGGTAAACCAACTTCAAAAAACGGGGAAATACATATGTACCTTAAATGTGTTATGATGTAACTGTTCTGAATCGTATTATTAGTACTTTAAACGCTAGATAGAATTACCATAGTCAGCAAGACCTACAATCTGATAAAAAATCATATCCTACTTCTCCTCGAATGATATGATTTTAATCAGATTGGAGGACCGTGAAAGACAAATGCAGTGTTTGGTTAGTTTTTATATCCAGTTCATTTATGTCGTCGTCGTCGTCGTCGTCGTCGTCGTCGTCGTCGTCAAAGTTTATTTTTCCTTGCTTTAGACAGGTAACAAATTAATTAAACATAAATAAATACGATATATGACAAAAAACACACACACCTAAATATATACACACAAATATCCAGTGTACGCTGGTACACGCATACATTGCTCAACGCAACTTAACATCTAATAACTAATAAACAAATTTTTAATATCGATGTTGTAAATCGAAGTTTTCTTAGTTGAATATTTAACTTAGTCCTAATATATCTGTCCGCTTTATTTATAAGATTGTAAATGCGTCGTACAATTTAGTTTTTACTAGCTTGAACGGATACGTATATGCCTATACGTGTGTGTGTGTGTGTGTGTGTGTGTGTGTGTGTGTGTGTGTTTATCGTATTTATGATAAATGTATTTTTATGTATTTACAAATTTTATGGAGAAAATAAATATGGACGACGACGACGACGACCACAACCACGACAATGAAATGAATGGATCTCGATATAATCATCAAATAATCACTGCATTGTTTATTTCTTGGTCTTACTCAATGTAACGATTTTATTTAGCGCCTATAATACTAATTATACGATTAAGAACAATTAAACGTTATCTATCCGTTTTCAAAAGTTGGTTTGCATAGACAAATACCGTGTAGAAGTGTTTGTTGTCCTTTCCGGTTATAATGTATTAACATGTTATCAGATAAATAAAACACAATTAACCAATCAGGAACAAGTATTCATACATGTTTTATATGGAACGCAAATGTAATACACAACACAACGAGTCCAGTTCTCGCCTGGTGAACCCAAACAATTTTGTACATTTTACAATCATTTGCCACTATCGGCAAGTATATACGTTTTTATACAAATTGACACCAAAAAGTATTAGAATATCAACATGGATGCTCCACTATCTTTAAATATCCTAATAAGTATTGAATTACGTGCTCCCTTTACACTTGTTGGTACACTCCAATTATACTGTAAGTATGTGTTAATAAATTAAACGTTCAAACAATCAAATGGTCTCGTAAAGCTGTGTACTTTTGTTTTGTATTGATAGTATACATTGCAATAATAATATATGTAGTTTCGTTTTGCATTGATAGTATGCATTGTTATTAAGCAAGCACACCTCGAATGTATATTCCGAAAAACACGACGATTAATAGGATATGACATTGTCATACAAACAATAGCTACACCATATGAACATTGGCATTGCCATGCACACAATAGCAACACTATACACTCATTGACATTAAAGTATAAACACTAACTACATCATTCATATATTAATTAACATTAAGCTAAACTATAATTAGATAGTGAGTGGTATTTAGGGCATGTCACTAAAGCTATGGGGCAAAACGGTAAATGTCAATAATTGAAGAGCATAACAAAAATGTCTTACGTCTATTTCATATTAATTATTAATTTCTTGACATGTATAACTATTAATAATCAATGAGATCGATGAACCATTATTCTAAAGTCAAATATATGCTACATTATTTGGATTCAAATTTCAACCTAGAAAATATGTAACTATTTTACATTTGAATCATAACTTAATTTCACAGGAGTGAGCATCGATAGAGAAAAGGGAATCAGTTATGTTCAAACAATGATGCTAGCCATTGAGGGGGGAGGCATTGTAAATATTTTATCTTTTTTCTATTAAATTTGATAGTTTAGAGATACAAATGAGTTCATTCAGGCTGACACGACATCTTGTTTTGAAACAATAATGATTTGTTAAGAACAAAACAAACATAGCTTGGATCGGACAGGAGAAAGGTCCCAAGGGAAATTTAAACTTTTCAATTCAATGTAAGTTTATTACGTAATTGCACTTACCTTTTCGCATACACAAATTGCATAAACTATTACCTAAAGGCTTTGACAAGTGATGTGCAATTAACATAATCACAGTTGATTCCATGTGATATTTTAAGCAGCTCAACTTTGTCTACGCAAGGAGGTCTTGTGTTAAACATATAGATTATACCCGTTTTAGTCTGCAAGTTTTATTAAATAAAAAGTGTAAGGTAGACTTCCTTTTCCAAATTGCTTACGTCTGGACCAATTTAAATTTTGAGAAAGGGATTTAGATTCTAGTAGAACCATTAATAGAGAGGCAAAATTCAAACTATTTGTAAAATCTTCTAAAATACTAGAAAACATAGAGATAAATGTTGCAGAAGCAGTTTCAATGGGGCATTGGCACTTACGGTTGCATAAGGTGAAATCCTGTGGCGACAAACAAACAGAGTACGCGTTTTGGAGTCAAATCCAACACCGGAGTATTTGTCTATACTTTTGCCTATTTTTAGCTACTCCAAAACCACAGGACTTAATACAGCCAAATGTGTGGAAAATCAGATTTTATGGATAATGAACAAATCCAACTATTATTAGCCAACTAAAATATTCTATTTATAGTTTGAATATTAACAGAACTTACAAATATAAAAAGTTTCGATTTTAAATTTTCCCTCCAAAAATATCAAGACAGATCAAATTAAGCTTAAGGTTCAAGATTTTAAATAGAAGTTCGTAATGTTTCCTCTTTTAGTTAATACATTTATATTTGGTTTTGTTTTCTTCTGTGTGTGTCTAACGTTTTCCTTTTGTTTCCCCACGTCCATGGACTTACGGCTTTTGAATATCGTCTTGATTTTTCGAATTTACTACTTTTCAAGTACCTTATGCTTTTAGCAACAGCAGTCTTCTGATGCCACATTCACATTATTTGCTGTATTTATCTGCATTTACCAAAAAGGCAGATGTCTTTTCAAGTAATCTTACATCTCAATGAATAAGTTTGTGTCATTGTTTTATCAACAGTTACGAATACATTGACATTTAATTATGTAGTTTTAATCACTGCGGTAGTCCATTTCCTGAGACGGACCGACATTATATCCGCCCAACCGGTTGTAAGTTCTCTAAAACTCTATCACAGGTGTGAAAAAGGAACATATCAACTAACTAACTAACTAACTAACTAACTAACTAACTAACTAACTAATTAACTAACAAACCAACAAACCAACTAACTAACTAACTTACTAACGAACTAACTAACTAACTAAATAACTAACTAACTGTGTGACAACCCAGCTAACATGAACATAAGAAATAACTTTTTCAAATTATTAAATTTAAGAAATGTTCACAAAAGCCTTATTTCGGTATAATACAATTATTATTGCCCTCTCAGTTTACATGTATGAACACTCAAAATAAACATTTGTATTTTTAAATTAACGCATTGCACTCGACAGACAACCTTTTTTACCCGGTAGACAATTGTTGGCGTTCATTTACTGAGAGAGCAATACTTGTTAATTGTTCATCAGAGTAACTTTTGATATTCTGATGTTAATATCTTAACACACCAGTGTGGTGGCCCAGTGTTTAGGGCGCTCGCTTTGTGTTGGTAGGCTGGTGCTATAATCCACGGTCGTGGGATCGAATCCCGGTTGGATCAAAACTTTAGACTTTAAATTAGGCAATCTGCTCGCTCCCTTTTAAGCGCTCATCATTACTGGGTAAGATGAGGAATGGTTGACTCAGTGTCGGTATAATATGACCGTGTGGAGTATAATGTCAAAGTGTCTGCGGCGTGATATTTCAGTGAGACAGCACTATTAAGTCGCCATAAGTGCGCACTGTTACAAACACACACCGTCTGATCTAATATATACCTGAGTTAAGGGACGCTTAACCCCAATAAAACCAACAAACAATATGTTAACTAACATGCTTTACCCGTTTAGTGTTTTATTGACAATATTACTTTAACTGGTATATTGTTGAAATACGTGTCAGTGCTTTTAAGTGTATTTATTAAATTTTGTAAATGTAAGTTTATATTTAAGACTTCATTTTTTCTTGCATGTGAAATGAACAGGTTGATGCATCGTTTAACCACACTTCCCGGTTGTGTGATAGGTTATCGTCCTAGGTCGGCCCGGATGAATAACCAGTTTTAGATTGTTGTAACGTCATGTTATTACCTTTATTCTGGTGCTGATCTATTTGAGGCGACCGTAGTTGATTTGTCAATACCTTTCCGTCTGATGATTCAACTCATCTTGTTTTATCTTGTTTATGCCAACTTGCATGTATCTACAATAGTATGTCGATTTTGCCATTGATCGTTCTTAGAGAGTCCCCCTATCCCATCCCCCACTTTGTTATCTAAATTCCTTTTTACCGACCATCCGTTGACGACAGTCGATTCATGTATCTAAGCTTGGAATATTGGACATCTCACAGAGATTTGTTTTTACATTATTTTTGTCAGTTTTCAAGTTTGTATTTATATCATGTTCCTGTCTGATGAAATAATCAAATATTTTCTGTTTTATCATTCAGACGCCATGGGTGTTGGTGATGGCGTACAAATGGAAAACTTATCATCATTTATTTCAAATGTCATATACTTAAGCTTAATAAGTAAGGTTACATCAAATGCCGCAAAGAATGCTTTTTTGACACAGGAATTATTCGATAAGGTCAATGTTGATAGGGGTGTAGTTATGATGTACTTGGGTAGTAGAGTTGACGCATCGGGTACTGATGCAGGTTCTGATGCGGACCAAATGGTCGTTCTCCCTAAAATGGTAGTGTGTATGAGAGAACAATCGGAGATGTTTAACACACCTGGCCATTTTTTAGTCGCGGACAATACACACTGTTCGCCTGGATATACAAAATTAGTTCCTCTCAAGTTATCAGGAAAGTGGTTTAGTTTTAATAACGTAGGATGTTCAATCGAAGATATGTTAGTCTCACTTTCTAATGGTGAGGAATGTTATCTTTCAAGCGAAAAAATTGTGGATTTCTTACTGAAAATACATAAAATACACAAAAAACAAACAGGATCGAAGCGTAACGCATATCGTAATGGGCCATGTGCAACATTCAATGTTCTAGCTGTTGGTTCCATCACATATTCCGAAATCGCGCTTGACCTAACAGTTGGGATTCCTCTTTGCTATTGGCCACCAGAAGCTAACGAGTGGCTCACTAGAGAGAGAAAACATGGTTGGCCGAGCAAAAGTTTGATTGATAAAATTCAAAGACTCCCTTGCTATGTGGTACCAGT
>JAUMGZ010004796.1:0-20564 GCA_032359645.1 Pododesmus macrochisma | reverse complement strand
TCTAGAAAAGCCGGAAGCCAATCATACATAACAATTTTCTGTAAAACAATATTTATCTTTCTTGAGCAAGCAGAAAAATTAAAATAAAAAACTTCACGATCGAACTCTATTTGCGTGCGTCAGCGTCCATAAGAGTAGTCTATTCTGCTTTTTATGTGTGTATATCGATATCAACAGTAGTCTTCTAGCAACGAAGTTCTCGTTAAAGACCGTTAACATAATATGGAGTCCCGAGAAGGCAATGTTGAGATGTTTCTGTTTAAAAGGTGAACTTACTTATAGGAAACTTAAAATCGTGACGCTTATTAATTAATTAATTTATTAATTATATCATTACACTTATTTGACACAATTAATTCTTCAATCCGTATGGTCTCAGTAAACTGGTGTTACCTGGTGATGAGCGATAACCCGGCGTCTAGCTTCTTCAAAGATTTGTTCATCGTTACCATATCCTTGACTTTTGAGGTCATCGGCTATACGATTATGAAGTCGGAAGAACAGTATGGCAAATGATAACAGCATGGGATTTTCGTTTCCTCTTGGGTTACCAATCCCTACATGAGTATAAAACAGTTACAAACTAACTCACTTCTTGACATGTTTGCTTATAACTAGACTATAATACATTGAAAATTAGACTTATCTTTCTTGCTTTACTAATATCTTTTTCTGAATCTGTCCTTAGTTAAGGCAATTCTCAGATGACTAATGAAGGAGAGTTGTAGTGGTCGACACAAGTTATTTCCCTTTACTGATTTACTGATGTTCGCCTCTCTGCTCTGGATAACGGGGCGAGACCCTGGCGGACAGCTTATTATATAGGGAGAGAACCAGTCTAGTCAAAGGATCAGAAACTATGCTGTCAATAACCAAAATATGCGATCATAGGTGGAAGTTTTGCCTCTGTGCCTCTGAGGTGAAAAAGCAACATACAATATACCTCTTAAATAATTACCCTGAAAGTATAGGGATTGGTAGTTAGCTGATTAGCCATTTCATTGACCAACGAGGCTAAATGTTCTTTGCAAAGTATAAGTGTCTATAAAAACCACTTACTAAAGAAACGCTTCACCGGTTTCAATACATGGTCGCGTGGATTTGGTGGATTGGCAAACGGAAGTCGTATGTCATTTAGAGCGGGGAAACTGTCTTCTATTTTGGCAGTTGGGTCTTGCGTCTTCAATCTCCCTCCTTTGAAGTCTCTAATGGCGTCCGTCCAAGCCTTCCCTGGACCATATACCAAGGTGCCGTCAATATACGGTGTTATCTCATTTAACTGAACAATTAAAGTAAACAAATGTTAATACGTGGTTGTATTCATATTTTCGTCCCTTCTTGTAGAGTAAATCTTGTCTAACACACTTTTTAATGCAAAATGAAAAGGAGAGAATGAACATAGATGTGAGATAAAGGAAAATGTTTCATTGAATTTTATATCTCTTTTGCACGAGTAAATATACTGGGATGTAGCCTGGGGAAAACCGGGGAAATGGGGGACAACAAAAATTCAGCCGTACACACGTTTGCCGATTTGCCGGAAACTTTGTTTACTTAATTTCCCCTGAAGATACTGGTACATAGTATGTTCCAGTTATCGTACTCTCACATATTTGATATTATGTCACTTGGTTGATTTTAAATAGTACAAAGAAGACTTAAAACAAAGGTTATGCGATCAATAATTCAAAAATTCTTCACGGGGACAATTTTACTCAATTTTTTAAAGCTGAATTCGGCTTTGAAAACTACCTTACAAGACTATCAGAAAATAATAGAATTTGCAATTCAAAATTACGCATGTCGCACTTGAAACGTCCTATTAAAACTGGCAGATAGTTAAATATTTAAAAAAAAAAACTGATCGAATTTGCACGTTATGTGCTGAAGATATTGGGAATGAACTTCACTACATTTTTGTTTGTAAACAGGATCAAATTTTAACTATAAGAAATAAGTAAATTCCGTGTTACTACCACACTAACCCGACACTTCTCAAAACGAAAGGTATTTTATCAATTTGCAATGTCCGTGTCTTTAAAAGTCTTGCGATTTTCCTAAAAAAACCTTTCTTTTCTACTGTACAAGAGTTTAAATATCGTTTATCATTATATACTAAGCTATACATTTATTTAAATTTATTAAATGTGTTTCGCCTCTGTTGTTAATATCGAGGACAATTATTTCATTCATGTTTGTTTGCAAGTGTATATTACATGTATCAATATAAGCATCAAGAAGTGTATTTACTACATCATTAGGTAGTATACTTCCATTTAACACTGAACTTCTTTAAAATATTTAACTATACTACCAACTTTCTTTTTTGTAATAAAATAAGACATAGTAGTGTAGATTTACTTTAACTGTCTTCAGGAATTCTGATAAGAATTTTGGATCTAAATACAACTTTAAATATAAATGTATCATACGTTCATATAAATAGTATCACTGATTTGGATATGTACCCTTAAGTGATATATTTTGGTAAGATATACAATTTATAAGTAGTGTTATCATTTGATAATAAATAATGTTGTTTAGTACATGTATGTTTCCTGATGCTCTTTTTGTTTCGATCGAGAATTATACCTCAATGACAATATGATGTAATT
Organism: Pododesmus macrochisma; assembly: GCA_032359645.1. Taxonomy (NCBI): domain Eukaryota; kingdom Metazoa; phylum Mollusca; class Bivalvia; order Pectinida; family Anomiidae; genus Pododesmus; species Pododesmus macrochisma. The sequence goes on along the minus strand of JAUMGZ010004796.1, from coordinate 17,949 downwards.
TTTGTGTTTTCTTGCATATTAGTATTGAAATAGTTACTAATAAGTAGTTAAGCTCAAGCTAAAACGTTTTGGAGTTGTAAAGACAACTATCATCATAATTTTATGTACGGTATTTTAAATTCAATATAATGTTTACTGGTACTTAGAATGTTGAAACTCTTAAAGACAATTATAAGTTTATGTTTACGTATACGTTTATAAAAATCGTATAGTTACTCATTATGTTTAATAGTTATCATGACGTGTATCTTGTAATCATATATGGCAAGTGTAATGTTATAATAGGGGCCAATAGTACATGTATGCATTATTAGTATATATATATATGTTAAGTGGTCATGATGTTAAGTAATTTCATGTATGGTATTTGTTAATATGTTTCTGGATCATTTTATGTAAACACTTGTTCATTTTGTCATGTCCATGTTTGTATTAATGTTGATGTCAGATGACCTCATGTCACACATTTAAATGTTTCTGAGTGTTGTCCAATAAAATCTTGAAATCTTGATTTGTTGATACAGGAAGCAATAAGTGCTTTAATTGTTTCATAATTTAAACATCTAAAAAAAACCTTTATAGAATACACTCAATCAATAATTAAGATTGTTAACTCTTTATTTAAGTTATTATTTTTGTATTGATCTCAAAACAAAAAACAAACAATTTTTCTCAAACAATATACATGAGGGGTGATGAACTCTAAAATACAACCTTTAAAGAATCAATATCCCGCTTTAATGTATAACTAAAATAACCAACCTATTAACTTAATTATAATAGACAACTGAGACCTGTTATTATGCCGTTAGGTTTCCCGTTCCCAGATTTATTTCACATTTTTGAAGTGATGTATGGCTTTTATTATTCGCCGACATGAGCCGGCGAATATATTGTAATTGATATAAAATATGCACATAGGATATGGGGAGCAGTTTGCATTTTACATCCTGAGTTTGAGGAGGTTGTAAAATTGTTTTTACCCAAAGTTACAGCACTTTTGCTTTGTAAAACAATGTAACATAATTATTGATATTAATTCAATGTGCCTGAATAGAATTGAGTATTAACACCTTAAATTAAGCAAACAGGTCGCCGTAGGATTTTCGAAAAAGGTCCGGAAACGGTGAATGTTTGTCCGGAATTGTGTAGTGTGGTGTTATCGTACATTTATTGCTTCGCTCTCGGGCATTATGACTGCTTTATTTCAATAAATCTGCAAATCGCCCTGTTTACAGGACCGGAAAACGGTATCTATAAATTGTTTAAATAACGAACAATAATGTTTAACACTACGCTACGCATATGCTACATCAGGTTGATAAAATATCATTATATCCTAAATGGTTAGAAGCTAGTAGCATAATTGTGTGTTAGTAGCGCCGTTAGACTGAAGACTTGAAGGTGCCGGATTAATCCCCGACTTCTGCAGTATTTTTTTCCTTTTTTTGAAAAAAAAATAAAAGGAATGTACGCGATATGTGATAAGTAAAAATGATAAAAAAATATATATATAAATTTTGGCTTATATACAAATTTGATAACAAGTTTTCATTCTTACTGCTGTTTTCTGTTTTCGAGAAACTTGTGCAGTTTATTTATGTATTTTCATAGTTATAATTATGTTAACACGCATTTTGAGCATAAGAACCAAAGGAGGTTAAAACAAAATAGGATATTGGTTTTGAGGGCGAAATTTACTATTATATATAACATTGTATCAACTTCTCAACTTTTTACAATATATTTGAGCATTCAGTTGGAACGATTCAAGGTGAACGTAAATTCATGTTTGTTCAAAAATAAGGCTGGGGCTTCAGGGAGCGTTACATGCACAATAAAAAGGGGAAAATTGACGAAATTTAATATATTTAACTTAACCAACTTTTGAAGTGACATTAATGTTCGCATATGTGCTAGTTTTTGTCATAGAAAATACTGTTTTAAAAGTCTGGCCCTGAGATGCAAAAATTTCAAGCATTAATATTTTCTTAAATATATTAACTCTTGTTTTTCCCCATGCGATTGTGATGCTGTGCATCGATGTTTTCTTGTACCTACCTGTATTCTACACTGTTGTCTTTTGACGGGCAATCTACCAACGTCTTTGTGTTATGCAGTGATCCTAAAAAAAAACTTGGCTACATATATCAAAGGTGTCTCTGCTGTTGAGAATTGGTTTGTTTGAAACAGTTTTTCACAGGAATATGGTAATAGTTCCTATTTTTGTTAGGCATGCACCTAAGTTGTTTTCAATTCCATTTCCACAGCATTGTTGGGGATTGAGTTTTTGTCGTAAAGACCAAGTTCTTATGCTTGAACCTTCCCTGTCCTAGACACCTGATCGTGGTAGGAGTGTTTGAGTGTCACGATGACCTGGAGCTATGCTGACGGTAACTTGTGTTTCTGGTAGGGTTACCCATGTCAGATAGGTTGAAGGGTAGAGGCCATACGAAGATCTGCACGTCTTTCGGAGGGGACGCTAAGCTGGCGGTCCCGTGTACAGGAATTTTTAACCCTCTGGCACGATAAAGATCTCCATGTAAAGTTCGATAGAAGAGTAGGCGGAAACGCCTTTGCATGGGCTCATCCTACTTCCTGAACTTTCTCTTTTACTTTCATTTACCGTTCCTGTCGCTCTTCTCTTCCTGTATTATCGTTTGATTTTCTCCTCTGGTCTTTTTTTTTATATCGGTGAAATATTCTGGAAGTGACGTTAAGCCCTAACTAAACAAACAATTTTTATGCTTGCTCCCCTTTATCTCCGTGGCATTTGATAAATTGGGTCTTGTATGTTCCCCTCCTCGGCATCCGTTAATGGCGGTTGTTTCGTAGCTAGTTCTGGAATCATGGACGAGGTCGTAGCACATAGAAAAGTTGGTTTCCTCGTTCTTTATATATATTATATAACAATCAGATCCCCGTTACAGTTTACAAGTTTGTATTATCAACAGTGGAACACAAGTAATCTCCATAAAACAGTGAAGCACAAGTAATCCCCATAAAACAGTTGAACGCAAGGAATCCCCTGAAAACAGTGGAGCAAAAGTAATCCCCATACAACAGTGGAGCACAAGTTATCCTTATAAAACTATGGAGCACAAGTAAACACCCCATAAAACAGTGGAACACAAATAATTCCAAAAAAAAAAACTGTTGAGCACAAGTAATTCCCGTAAAACAGAAGAGCACAAGTAATCCCTATAAAACAGTGGAGCACAAGTAATCCCCATGAAACAGTGGACCCCAAGTAACCACCCCATAAAACATTGGAACACAAATAATCAACATAAATCGGTGGAGCACAAATTATCCCAATAAAACAGCGAAGCACAAATAATCCCTATAAAAAGGTGAAGCACACGTTAACCCTATAAAACAGTGGAGCACAAGTAATCCCCATAAAACAGTGGAGCACAAGTAATCACCATTAAACAGTGGAGCACAAGTAATCACCATTAAACAGTGGAGCACAAGTAATCACCATAAAATAAAATAGTAAATCGAAAAACCAAGACGATATTCTAATGCTGTTAGTCCATAGACTGTGGCAAACAATAAGAAAACGTTGGGCGCACACAGCAAAATGAACCAAATATACTTTTATTAACTTAAAAGGGAAACATCACGAACTTAAAGAATTAGAACCGAAACTAGGTGCTCACTATATGGTAAGCGTTTCCTGCTACACATGTGTCACCCGCCGTGATGCCTCCGTGTCATTACGGTGTATGGTTACCTATTCCACTTTTTATAAAGGAGCAAGAGTCACCAGAAGAAAAAGTCACAGTTATGGTGACGAAAGAGCAAAGGAGAAAAATCATTAACAGAAGAGGAATAGAAGAAGCAACATTATCATTACCGCGGAGCGGTAAGATAGGGCGACGAGGAGTAAGCTCCCCCTCCCTTTTTACTGTGCATTTTACTTGTTATATAAATAAATTTAATAAATATATATATATATATAAAATTAAAGACAGACAAACAGACGGACTTCGGATGGAATGACTGATTGACTTACTAACAATTAATAAAGTGTTGCCGAAATACGAAAGCCGAAATGTATATCAGTCAAGATCACAGATGTAGAATACAGGCAAGTATGAAGCCAAATTAATGACTGGTAGAAACTCAAACTATGACGTAAGGAAAGTTAAACTATTGCGTAGGGATAATATCTAATTATATCAGAAACTGACTTGTCAAATTCCCCCACTGTATCATGATAAAACTTCCTGAAAGCTGACCGAAGTCTGGGTATTGCATAACCCTGCCTCAAAAGCTTGGATGTCAACAGCAACCCTCTATTGACAAAGTCTTTGTAGCAGGTGAGGAGGGTATGTTGCTGTCTGAACGGGAAGTTGACAATGGGAAAACTAAAGTCGTCACGTTTGTCATAAAGTTTAGTGGAAAAGGTACCATATCCCTATAAAACAGTGGAGTACAAGTAATCCCTATAAATCACTGGAGCACAAGTAATCTCCCATAAAACAGTGGAGCACGTGTTATCCCCATAAAACAGTGGAGCACAAGTAACCAATCCCCCATACAACAGTAGAGCACACGTAATCACCATAAAACAGTGGAGCATAAATAATTCCCCATAAAACAGTGGAGCACAAGTAATCCCCATAAAACAGGATGAGTGGAATAAACAGAACGAGAGACGTTCAGAAACCATTAAAAGCATCATCAAAGAAATCAGCACCAGAATGAAAGGAAATAAATTGACGTCACAAAAATCCTCAAGACTAGAAATCCATGCCACCGACTTAGTATTGCATCCAGCACGAAACCAGGCAGTGTGGATAAACCGGTTATTGATGCCTCTACATTCTCACTTCCCGCATGAGTTTGTTTGTTTAATTAGGGTTTAACGCATGAGACAAGACGTCTGAAGTAAAGACATATATTTATCAAAACTTTTCATTGCGCTGTTAATCATCTCAACAATTAGCCGCCCACATCAATTGTCCATAAAAATGTAAACGGGTAAAACGTTATTACATAGTTACAAAGGGTTATTGGAAACACGAAAATACCATAAGAATAGGCTTCTGAGAAACCTGTCTCCCGATGTCATTAAATTGCATTTCTGTTTAGTGCCCGAAGCGTTTTGGACAATTACCAGTCTTGCCCTACGCTACGGGGCAACTTGCAATTGCCCATTTTCTTCAAAAAGGCATGACGTATGCTATATTTAAATCTAGATCTTCATCTAGAATGTGGAATAGCAGTAAAAAGCGTTAAGAAGTCATATACTTTGATGGGTAATGTGAATTAAGAGATTGTGATTTTAGACTCTCACTAAAGTTTTTTCGAGAATTTCAGCAACTTCATCTGATTAACTCCACTTCGTGAATATTAGACATTGAAATATGACTGCATACCATATGTTACGTCTATGAGTAGCTATAGGAGCTTGGAAAGAGATTTTGTAGAGCAATTCGAAGACCCAGCTACATATACCTTTGTTTGTATAGATCTGTGTGTAGTATTGGAGTTGTGAGTGAGAATAAGGTTGGCCTCTTTTGGCAAAAAGCGAAGAAATTGGCAATATCAAAGGAAGAAAAAAGGACTTGTTATGGGTCAATGTTGCATCTTTGCTAAATAATGTGCGTACATAGGCAACTAAGATTGATGTTATTATATACTCTGTCTGTAGACCAAATGATATATTTATTGTGGATTTTGGTCAAAATTGCATTGACTTTTGGTTTGTTAATGATGGGTGCTACTTTGTTCTAATTGACCCATGCAACATAAAGATTCGACTTTATAACAAAGACCCGATAGCCTCAAATCCATCTCAAAGTTGGCCGTCTTTAACATATTTCAGCTTTTTTAACAAACAATTTTGTATGAAGCAGTTTTTGAGAAATGGAATTCAGATAAAAAAAAAAATAGCAATGATGCGATCCTTCCTCCAGGGACGCCACTATAGGTTAAAAGGGGTGGGGTTGACCAAAGTTTAAAAAAAACCCTGATAAACTGAAATTTCTAGATTCCAATGCTTGCATGCTAGTTAACTTTTGGCATACAAAAACAAGTTTGCTCAAGCCGTGATTCTTTGGTCAAACAAGGCTACGCGTTTTCGAGTCAATGTCCAACAGCAAGATTATTGACTTTAATATTTTCTACTGCTCCAAACCTACTTAATCCGTTTCAACTGAACGTGGTAAGAAGCAATCTTTGGGTCAAGGGGTAATTAAATTTGTTCAAATGATGCTGCACACTACCACTAGGATCAAAAAGGAGGAAAAATGACAACATTTTAAAATCTTTTCCTCATAAACTAAAATACAAAGAGCATAATGAACGCATATGTAGTAGCTTTGGGTCATTGATTCCAAAGCCTACTCAAGTCTTTGAACTTGACTTTACCTTCTTCCAGGAAGTGTTACATTGGTAAGAAGGATGTCTCAGAAACGCCCAGTCCAATATTTTGAACACAATATTTAATTTAATGAATTTACAAACGGAATAGATGGAATAAGAAGCTTTATCTATTTAAAAAAATTTTTTTTACATAAAGTCAGGTTTGTTCATACTACATTACCGCTCAAAATCGGTATACGTGAGTATCCTTGATTTAGATTAACTTTCACGTTGTTCTGAATTGTTCAATGTTGGTATGGTCAGTTCCTGTGAATTCCATTTTGTTTGTTACATTGATCATTTTCGTCTTTATTCTTCACTCTAACGACCGTTATCTTTAAAAAGCAATATATAATGCTGATCACATTTGTTAACACGTGTTGATGTTTTACATCTTCCAAAGGTTAGGTTTGTATTCTGACTCTTTTAACAGAATATCAAATACTTAATTTCCCAGTTAGCATTCGTTGTCTGTACATAGTCACTGTCCTAGGTTGTTGTTATCACAGTACATGCAAATATATTCACAATGACCTGTCATATTCAGTTTCTTGTTCACGCTGAGTCTCGCACAATTCACAACAACTAACACAATCAAATACAAGTGTTTCGGAATTTCATATATTATTGAAGTTGTGACGTTCGTTTTTCAATACGCTATGAAAGCAAAGCAAGACGTTTACTTTTTGTTCACATTTAATGAATCAATTTATCTTCAAAAAAAGAATATGTAAATTAATTTAAATACAAATGAATGCACACAATAATTCTTGGTGGTGGTATAATCATACATAAAACTGACGAACTAAAATGATCTAGTAGAAGTAAATGGTACAATTTATAAGAAAAAGTATACGCTCTGTTACTTGTATCGCCGACCTTAAGCGGCCATTTCACCAAGGATTGTTTTTTTCCAATCGGCCCGATCTCGACCAGATTGTCCCAATTGAATAATTTTTTTGATCGGCCCGATTGTCGTCCTGAATCGCCTCCAATCTATTTTGGCACACGTCAGCACGGAGGTCGGCTACCTGCGGGGTGATCGGCCACTTACGGGCACATTCGGGTCGGTCCGAGGATCTGGTGAGGGTCGGGTGCTAACACTCCGCCGACACTACGCACGACCCTCGGTAGAGAGCGGCAGAGGCTATACGAAAGCTCAAGAGGGCGGGCGAGACAAGGGGAGCTTCAGGGGACCCTCCCACGACCAAGACGACCACGGGCCGACGGTATTTGATCGGCTACTGTTTTTCAACATGTTTAAAAACAGTAGCCGATCACTTTTTCGGTACCCGACCCTCGGAGGACCGAGGCGATCGCGCCAGATCTTCCCCCGAAGGTAAAGGGTAGTGCTCGACAGTCCCCGCAGGTTCCCGACTATTTTCACAAAAAGCGGCCGATCGACCAAAAAAAGGGTCGCGTACTATCGGAACCAAAAGAATCCTTGGTGTAATGACCGCTCTACTCGACAGTTGACATCGAGACTAAATTAGATAATATCTTTGACAAGTTTATAAACACTGCTTTTTCTTTTAGTTATAACTTTTAGCTTTAATAATCAAGACATGCTTACATTACTGTCATAACCCTCAAACATAAAAGTCAAACTAAAATTGCATTAAAACAATTAAATAATAAATTAAACAATCAAATATCAATTCATCTTTTGGACACAACCAGAACCAATTGATAATTAAAACCCCATATTTAAAACATTTTCTTGAGTATGATGATGTATTATTGAAGAGTTGTATTTTACCAGATACTGACCTATTGCAGTCTGTTCAACTTGATGCAATGCGTACTATCACATGTTTTTGAAGGTTACTCCTCACTACAAACCATATAAAGAAAATAAACTTATTAATAAAATACTTCAACGACGACGTCAAAATCATAACTTATTATTTTGTATCAGCTTCTAAATAACCATACCCCTCACTATTTTCGTAATATAATTTTTCCTTTAATTACAATGATGATTATCATAGCTTCCAGGAGAAACAGAAGTAGAACCAATTATTCTAAAAATAAACGTTTTGTCCTTCAACTAAGTCACTCAACTCTTTACATACTTATATTGTTAATTGACCATCCTTATCACGTGTCAAGATCTTACAACAAACTACTCAACTCGATAATAGTGACATTGTTACTGATACTTATAGAATTGTAATCCTTAAAGATTTAATTTGTCTTCTGTGTGCCATGTGATGTTTAATTGTTTAATTAGGGCTTAACGTCACGTCTAGAATCTTTCGCCATGTGATAATTCAAGTGACCTTCGTCGTGAAAACGTCATAGCCCGTATAGCCAATTATGCCCGTTGTTCCTGTGCATACCCGGTAGAAGACGTTTAGCACTTCTTATTCCTATTTCATCTGTATGTCGATACAAGACACCATACGAGATTCAAATCTATATATTTCAAATAACCGGTTTTATTCAAACCCGACTATAAATGAGTGGTGATTCAATAGTCATTATTCGTGAAATGTCGGAAGTCAGAAGATAATTTAAATTCGGTTTCCTGTTGTTATTTCCTTGTCATGTATACATATATAATGTATTTTACAATACAATATGTTCAAAACAATTAAAGAGCGCGAAGAATATTACATTCTGAAAAGAATTGTCCAATATGTACAGATATAGAACTGTCATAACTTCTGTCCTTGCACCATTTTCACGAATTCTGAAAAAAACGAAATGACAGACAGTTATTCTTAAGATATCCCTAAGATAATTTAACATTATATCGTTATAGACAATACCTCTAACTAAAACGCTTTCTGTTTTCAAAGAAAAGAAAGCGAATCAAGACTTGAATAATACACAGCATGAACTGAGATACAATCTTTGATGGTTCTGTGTGGGTTGTCACTAACGCCTCTGCTAACCAGCTAGCTTATATAATGTTTGTCTAGCCTACTGTTCCTTAAGGTCTTGCTTTCATTTTTCACACTAGCTTTATTTTTAAATGTTCTTTACAATATTGTAGGAATATGCAGTCATGCAAACTGTTATCTATGTTATGTAACTCTTTATAGCGTGAGCATGAAGGAAGTGAAATCCCATTTTCTGTGCAGACAATGTGCAGAGCTGTACAAAACTGATAGCCTACATCTCGTGTTTATATGTCAATACATTGTATTAGGTGATGCTATCTGTATCTCGAACCAAGACGATAGGCAGTCTTTTGATGTGTTTTACTGTTCAGAATATAGAGCAATAAATTCATTTGTAGTTGTTAAAAATAGACGGGGCATTTCAAATATAGCACTGTGTAAAGATATTGTCACAATGAAGTTACACTGATATATCGATAGAGCTATTTCTGTGACTGCACCTTAATTATAATGATGTCTACGTTCAGAAAGATTCATTATCGCATACGTGGCATTAAAATGTATAAGGAAAATGTATTTCAATCTTCTTTCAAATTGAAATCAGACCTTCGTAGTCCACTTGTCCATCGCCGTTTGTATCAGCTTCCTTTATCATTTCGTCTACCTCATCTTCAGTAAGTTTTTCTCCAAGACTAGCCATCACGTGGCGTAGTTCCGCAGCACTTATAAAACCATTCCCGTCTTTATCAAAAAATTTAAAAGTTTCTTTGATCTCGGATTCACTATCTTTCTCTTGCATAGGCCGAGACATCATGGTTAGGAATTCAGAAAATTCAATAGTTCCATTTCCTTTTTAAAAAAAATGGCTTACTAATTACTAATTTCTATTACAGATTTTCTTTTCACTTACTATATGGTACTTCCAATAGTCACATCGAATAATATGAAATCTGAAGCATTATGAAAGATGCCTAAGTGTACCGGTAAGCCGGTGTGCGAGATATTGATTTGACACACATTTAACAAATATATGTTAAAAGTTCAGTGAAATTTCTCTGAGGATCAGTTTGTCATGTTGTTAGTGATTGTTGTATTTGCTAGGCAATCTTTCAGATATAATCAATGCGACAACGATGTCTTCTACGCAGCAGGCTTGTAAACGTAAAGAAACTTGTTTACGTGTGCTATGGTGCAATATCTTTTACGAGCTATAAATCAATATATGACATTTAATAATAGTTTGGCCATTTTTTGTCTTTATCCGTATTGTTATATCGTTGGTTGCTTCGTGATGATTGTTTAAAATTTATTCGTATTTTTTTATCTGAAAAAATTAACAATAGTCAACTTCATTAAGCGTACTTGCTTCAAAAATGAATTTTGTTTTTCAAATACGCTGTAAATCCTCTACTTGTTGTTATTTAAAAGTCAAATGAAATAAAAGACACCAAATTATGTATCACAAAACATATTCACGTCTTATTTTCACAACCTCTGGTCCAGAGATCAGCAAACGAGAAAACTTTATAGCTGACAGTTAACCCAGATACTCTAGGGAGTACACGTTATTACAATGGCGCGTGACAGAAATGTGGATAATCCGAGTCTCCTGTGCGCTGCAGTATAGATGCGTTGTACACGATCGAAATGAGTAGTTTAACGTCTTCAGCGTAACATAGTGGACATGAGAAGATGCATTGTACAGTCAAGAGAGATTCTGAATTTTAACTCCCGCTTTGTATTAATAACTGTTATTAAAGCCATTTATTAGGAAGCCATTTTGCGTGTACATCACACAGCAGACAATTGCCAAAAAGACAGGCGTTCACTTCATTAAAATAAAGACCTGCGTTGAGAATCTCGAAACATATTTGAATCCGCAAAGTATTTCAAACATTTATATTTCTACATGAACTGAATTAATTTAATTAATTTTCGTTTAACCGTCTGAGTACTGGCGAGAGCTTAAAGAGAACGAGTGTAGCTTCATTGTTGTAAAACAATCAGCTCAACCCATGACACAGATATATTTACTATGTGAACATGGTTTACTCCTCCATATGTAGGTATATGAACTTATTTAGGTAAATGTATATGTATCTCCTAGCAAGAACAGATTAACATGGTAGGTCTAAGAGGAGTACCGTTACATACAATCCCTTCCAGTCCTGATGATAAATCCCGAACTTCTCATGGTGTCGTCTTGCAATTTGACAAATAGATAAAGTTTAGTGTAACCTTATTTGAAAAAAAAACATAAATATTTGAATAGTATTAACAAACATTAGAGACAATTCTTGCATTGTTTTAAAAATGAATCAAATTTACCATCCAAATCCATTGAAAATACCATGTCGTTCAGTTCCGACTCTGTTGGTTCCTTGCCAAGTGCTCTCATTACAGCGCCTAATTCTGAACTTGTTACACAACCGTCACCATTTTTGTCAAATAAACTGAATGCTTCTTTGTAATCTATAAATGATAAAAACATTAGTACAGCGTACATGTAAACATCAAATAGCTACTCGCATTTATTTTACTCGTTATATTTGCTACATAATCAAAGATTTACTTGTTTGTTTAGTTTGGGCTTAACGTCACTTCCAGAGTATTTCACCGATATCGTGAAAACGACCAAAGGAGAACAAGAGGCCCATGGGGCCTTAACGTCAATCTGGATTGGCATTTGCATACTTTGGATCCTAAGAATACTTCCTACTAAGTTTTGATGATGTTGGTCCAGTGGTTTAGGAGAAGAAGTCGAAAGTGTGAAAAAGTTTACGACATACTCTAGTTGCGTCCCCTTGAGGCCGAACCCTATCATTTGAACAAGTCTGAACCCCTTTCTAATAGCAATGCCCTCTTCGTAGTTTGGATGAAATTGGTCAAGTTGTTTTTGATATGAAGACAAAAATGTGAAAGTTAACACATTTGCTATATATACAGTGTTTAACTTTGACCCTAAAATGCGTCATCTTTTTTTGACCCCAGGGTCACCCCTTGAATAAACTTGGTTCTCCATACCCTAAAGTTACTTCAAACCAAGCATTATGCAATAGGCCTTCAAGTTTATAAAAATATTTTCGAAATGTTCCCCATATGGACCCAGCCCCTTCATTTCAACAAATCTGAATCTCCTTTCCATAGGGTTACTTCCTACCAAGTTTGGATGAAATTGGTCCAGTTTTTTGGGACAAGAAGTCGAAAATGGGAAAGTAAACATGTTTGCTATATATATAGTGTTGAACTTTGACCCAAAAACTCGAAATCTATTTTTGACCCCAGGGTCACGACTTGAACACACTTGGTTCTCAATGCTCTAAAGCTGCTACATACCAAACCATTAAGCTCTAGGCCCTCTAGTTTTATAGAAGACGACTTTTGAGTTTTGTCGAATTTACCCCTTTCTGCCCCCTAGTGGGCCGCTGGGGGCCCATCCCCTTCATTTGAACAAATCTGAATAACCGTCCCCTAGGGATACTTCCCACCAAGTTTAGATAAAAATGGCCCAGTGTTTCATAATGTTAAACGTTTACGACGACGGACAAACGGACGGACGAACGAACGACGGACGACGAACGGGAACTGTATGAGAAAAGTCCACCTTGGACCTTCGGTCCAGATGGACAAAAAACCAAACGATAGGACAGGAAGAGAATCGGCGTCAGGAACGGAAAAATAAACCAAAAGGGATAGTTCAGAAAGGAGGATAAGCCAATGTTTCCGCCTACTCTTCTATCGAACTTCTCATGGGGATCGTTATCGTGCAAGGGGGTTAAACATCCATCTTCATGGGACCGCCAGCTTAGCTTCTCTCCAAGGACGTGCCGATCTTTGCCTGGCCTCTATCTTTCAACCTGTCTGACGTGGGTGACTCTACCAGGAACACTAGCTCCGACAGCATAGCTCCCAGGATCATTGAGACGCCCAAACCTCCATACTATGATAGGGTGTCGAGCACAGGGAAAAATCAAAACATAGGCAATAATGTATAGTCAGAGGAGACAAATATCAACAATGAAACCGCATTCCAACACACTCGCTGCTATTAAAAACAAAATACGAAAACAGTTTTCCGTTCTATTAGATTCAGCTTTGTAGTTATATAATCATCTAATGTTTGTTAAGTGAACACCGAATAACATGTTTCAGTCACTAGTTTTACAAGAGGTCTATTGGGCCTTAACGTCCATCTGGTTGAAATCTGCCAAGTAGTTTCAGAGGAGTTGTCGATTAATAGCATACTGTCAAATTTAACACTTTTGGTCCAGCCCACTTGTCCCCTTGGAGGAGGGGAAGGGAACTTCATTTGTTCCCCTTCCCCCTAAGGACGCTGCCTGACAAATTTGGTTGAAATCTTCCCAGTAGTGTCAGAGCAGATGTCGTTGAAAGGCATACTGTCTAATTTACCCCTTTTGGTCAGCCCACCTGTCCCCTGGGGATAAAAACTTTTATTGTACAACCATGAATCCCGTTCCCATAGGGATGCTTCCTGTTAAAATTTGTTGAAATCTGCCCATTAGTTTCAGAAGAAAAGTCGTTTATTGCATACTTTCAAATTTAACCCTTTAGCCCCTCCAACCTGTCCCCTGGGGTCAGAAAACTCATTTGTACAATCTTGAATACCCTTCCCCAAGGGATGCTTCCTGCAAATTTTGTTGAAATGTACCTAGCAGTTTCAGAGGAAATGTCGTTTAAAGCAAAAGTTAACGACGGACGAGATTTGTATGAGAATAGTCCACATGGACTAAAAATCATCTGACTGGAACGAATAGTGCCCTACTTGTAGCAGATCTCTTTTTGTATTGTTGTGAAAGAGATTTTATTATTAAACTAAAAAATTCGATCAAAACTGAATTGATTAATAGCTTTAATAGAACCTCCAGATATCTTGATGATATATACTGAATTAGATGACCCCGATTTTTCTAATTATATATCCAAAAGAACTTTGTCTTATCAAGGCTAACCGACATGATATTTCTTCGCCATTTTATGACTTAGAAATTAAAATTGTTATTGAAACAGCTCAATCTTAAATCTACGATAAAAGTGAGGATTTTTGAATTACCCATGGCTTGATGGGAGATATTTCACGACCTGCATCATATCGCATTTATATTCTCAATTACTTCATTATGCCCGAGGTTGTTCAAATGTCAATGACTTTCATTCCCGTAATATTGACCTTGCCACAAAGCTCATTTCACAGGGGTATCGATATCATAAACTACGTAAAGCATTTGGCAAGTTTTATTATTATAGAAGATATCCGAAGATTCTTTTGAAAAATGGTCAAAATAGTATTTCCCAGTATGTAACTAGAGGCATTTCACAACCCTCATTTTATGAAGATCTTGTTTACAAACTTGCGAAGATTAAAAACAACCCTGACATATCTTCTGTTGCTACTAAAATTTTAAGAAAAATTCCTGTTTCAACTAAGCGCAGATTTAAAAATTTTGCAAGACGATTTTGTATTATTGTTGGGGTATGGATTTTGTACATCATTACCATCGTGAATTTGTCACCGTTTCCCCTTTGGCTCTGAAGCTTTGATTTACCGAAGTCATGTATATTCAAAAATAAGTTTCTCTATAGCGTCCATTCATGATCTGGGGTTTGCGACGGGGGTGTCCGACACGGAGTATTGGCTCTTTCCTCTTATAAATACATGACATTGTGTATCATATTTATCGGAAGCATGTTTCAGATTGCATTTTTGTATCATTAAAGTGACGTTAACTCCTAATCAAAACCTAATTAAACTCATCATGGAACATATTTCTTTTTTAATTGCAAATAATCGATATTGCAAGGGACTTATTATAACACAGAAATGAAACGAGAGAGAATTGGATTGGTTGATGTGATCTATCCTAAATTCGAGTTAACACTCGTCTTCGTGAATCACTTCGGGTTAATAATCCTTCACGTTCGTGTTCCTAGTTTGTATTCTATTTTTAAATTGTTATGTGACAAAACGACTTTATTGGGTCTGTGTTATACAGTCGTAGACATTACACTGCGCTCGCTGAAGCTATTTTCCCTTCATGATACTCATGACCTATCACATATTTGATGAAATTTACTGAATTGAAAAAATACTTCCTGATGTACGAATCAATATCAAATTTAAATGATCATTCGTGACAATTTTTTTCTTCTAAAATTTGAACTTTAACGCCCTCGATCTCCTACAATGTACAGCTATTAACTTCCCACTGATAACCGCCTCCACATTCACAAGTAGATCAGTATTTAATATGGTTTATTTCGCTCTGCAGCAGTAAAGTCTCGACTCTGCATATGTAGAAACTATATGCTCGGCGTTCGCTACAGTTTCCTTCAGAATTAAGTCTATTAGAGGGCCCTCGAGGGTCGTACGAATGTGCATATAACATAACGCCAACAATAGACAAATAAATCAATCATACTCTTTTATACGTGCATTGCTAATAAAATTTCGTAAAGCGAGCTTCAACTTTCTATCGAGCAATAACATGCATTTTTCATGTCCATTCCATCTGGTTTAATTTGCTGTTCACTGATTTTTTACACATTAAACATTCATGCCAACATTTTACAGCCACTTCTGTTATATGTGGTTTCAAATAATCTTTGAATGTTAAGAAGGTTTTAGTTTTTTTTAAGTGTGGTTTGATGCCCAACTATACAAGTGTTCCCTTTCAACACTGATCAGCTGTATATTAATTTTGATGGTGTTTTTCGTTCTTGACAGTTTCTCATTACCAGGTTTGTCCCCCCTTTTTTATTCTTATTTTGATAAAGCCAATACATGGTCGAATTTATTTGTAATTATAGTTTTTCTTTTCCCTTGTTAACTCAGGGTATTGTATGGTGTTATTTCTTGTGTTTGTGGTTATGTGGCGTCAATCTTCCTAACTCAGTTTTTTTATTGTGACAACGTCATTATTTGACATGGTCGTATTGTTTCACATAATTTTTTTCTTTCAAAACCATGCAGTTATAAATATATTTAAACCTAACGTTGGGACAAATCTACAACTACAGAACATCACGTGATGTAATATGAACCAATGAACGTACATTGTTTAGCGAAATTGATAATAAAAATAATATTGTACAATATTATACCTTTTGGCCATGGCCGCTGCATTGTTGTATCGACTAAGGATTTGCTTTATTATGTAATTTAAAGACAAAATAATATACTTGTAATGCCGTACTAGTAAATAGCGTTTTGAATCAATTATTTCTGCACCTCAAAATTCCTTTTTACAATCAATATTAAATAGAAAAACGACATACTATTTTAGACAAAATAGTAAATCGAAAAACAAAGACGATATTCTAAGGCCGTAAGTCCAAAAACATTGGCAAACAATAAGAAAACGTTGGACGCACAGAAAAATGAACCAATTATACATTTATTAACAAAAAATGGAAACCAACTAAATGGTACTTCTTAACTCACTTTCTTTTCACGACTGGTAAAATGAATGTCACTTCAAGTCTTCCTTCGGTTTGCTCTCTCTCTCTCTCTATCTCTCTCTCTCTCGCTCTGCTTGTGTGTGTGTGTGTGTGTGTGTGTGTGTGTGTGTGTGTGTGTGTGTGTGTGTGTTCGGGGGGGGGTGATCAAAACCTGTTTTTGTGAATTATACTGAATTCAATTATCTTTGAATTTACTTTTTTCATTACTCGGAGATATTCTTCTAATTTTATGGAATATTTTTATTTACTGTAAAAAGTGAAAAATTTATTGTCACGGAGGTAAATTATTCATTTAGTAACATAAAAAATCTTTCTTAGAAACTGTTTTAAATATGGTTGTATTTACTGACTGATTGTAGTAACCTGTAATACTGACAGCTTTACCTCTGTAAACTAAACATTGTCATTTAAAATCATTCGCATTTAGTTATTTGTACGAGTTAGAGACCGCATTGAAACAGACCTTATGTACCATGTCTAGTTTTATAATAGTCAAGAACCCCCCAAAGAATTATCAATACCTGCAATATCCTCTTCTGATAACTGACCAGCCTGAAAATACAGTTGAAAACAAGGGTTAAGTGAATACTTCCACACTATTAATAAGAAGAGCTCATAGATTAAAACTTCTATTTTCAGTATAACACATGTTATACTGAGTTTTTTCCCCCGAGGGGCCATTGCTGTGTGTGAGACACGCCGATTCATAATGTTCTGCCAGTTATTTTTGAGTTTCGAACCTAAGAACATACAGTTTCATACGTACATGTATTCTAAATTGTTGTGTTTGATGCATATTTTGGCTTTCTTTAATGTAATTTAGTAAGTCAGTCAGTCTGTCTGTCTTTTGATAATATTTAATTCTATCTATATAATTATCTATTATAACGTCACCTTTGCTGATGAGATCTGGGTTGTTCGAAACACGTGTCTAGAGTAATACGTTTAAAAATTCCTGTTTTGACTACGCGCACATTTTAAAATTTGGCAATACAATTTTGAATTATTATTGGGTATGGTTTTTGTATATCATAACCATCGTGAATTTTTTGTCACCGTTTCCTCCTTTGGCTCTGTCACTTTGATTTACTTAAGTCTTGTCTATTCAAAATTAATTCTTCTCTTGCGTCCATTAATGATAGCAGCTTCAAGCAAGATCTGGGGTTCGGGACGGGGTAATTCACACAGAGTCTTGGCTCCTTCCTCTTATAAATATCATATTTATCGGAGGCATGATTCAGGTTGC